>PVIU01013574.1:0-55309 GCA_004026605.1 Ondatra zibethicus | reverse complement strand
ACATGTACTCACTCATAGGTGGTTTTTAAACATAAGGCAAAGAAAACCATCTTACAAACCACAATCCCAGAGAATTTAGACAACAATATGGACACTAAGAGAGACCTACATAGATATAATCTACGTGGGAAATAGAAAGTATAAAAAGACAAGATCTCCTGAATAATTTGGGAGCATGGGGACCTTGGGGGAGGGTTGAGGGAGGGAGGGGAGTGGCAGGGAGGGGAGCAGAGAAAAATAAAAAAAATTAAAAAATAAAATAAAATATGAACTTTAAAAAAAAAAAGAAAGCAGGCTGAGTGAGTAAGCAGCAACCCCATGGCTTCTGCCTCAGATCCCGTCTCCAGGTTCCTGTCTTGAGTCCTGCCCTGATGTAGCTCATAAATGGACTGTTAGCTGGAAGTATAAAATGAAATAAACCCTTTCCTCCCCAAGTTCTTTTTGTTTTTGCTCTTTCTTATAGCAATAGAAACAAAACTAGGACAAATACCCAAGTATCAAATCAAGAACATCATAACCTTTCAATGCAGGATCTCATGAGCAATTCTGGCTCTGTACAGATTCTTCCAGAAGGGGCAGCTTGCCCTTTAGTCCTAAGAATAAACAAGGAAGTATAAAGTACTTTCTTTAGTCTTAAAGGAGAGGAAAGACTGATAAGAAACTGTCTATCAATTTCATTTGAATGCCTATCACAGCTAATCAAGTGGTGTCTCTTTCTGCACTTATAAATGAGCAATAAAACTATATATTGTTGCTTACTTATCAGACTTTACTCCATTGTATAACCAAGTACACAGGCAATAGAAACATGGCCATAAAATAGAATCTCTCCCCTTAAGGAGCTCAAATACCACCATTTCTGTGTAATACACTTTTAGATTTATTTTTATGGGTATGTAGGTTTTGCCTACATGTATGTATGTGTACCACATACCCTCAGAGATCAGATCCCCTGGAAATGGAGTTATGGATTGCTGTGCGCCACCAGTGAATGGCTGGGCTGACCCTAGTTCTTTTGCAAGAGTGGCCAGTGCTCTTAACCATTGAGCCAACCCCCAAATACACTTGAAATGACTGTGATACTCTTACTATGCTCAAGACACTTCCTAAATGGAAGTGGAGATTCAGTGGGAAGGAGGAAAGATGTGGGGTTTTGTTGTTGTTGTTGTTGTTGTTTGTTTTCATGAGACCTGCTATCCTGTAAGAGAGTCAACTTTACAAAATAACTTTACAGCCCAGCAACTATTAATAGGTGTGCACTGTCATGAAGGCACAAAAATATGTGGTTCCTACCTAATACAGTGTGTCAGGTGTAGAGCACACACTTATGATCCAGCACTGCAACACTTAGGAGGCTAAGGAAAGAGGACCCATGAGTTTGAGGCCAGCCTCAAGATCCTGTCTTAAAAAAGGGAGAGGGGGTGTTGCAAGATGACTGGGAGGGTAAAAGCACTTACTGTACAATCCTAATCAGCTGAGTTTGTTGCCTAGCACCCACATCCTCTGACCTCCACTCTCACAGGCGACATGCTCACACCCACATCCTCTGACCTCCACTCTTATAGGCGGCATGTTCACATCCACATCATACACATACAATAGCAAATGAATTTTTAAATGGTTCCATTCATCTTGGACAGGGAAGAAGGGAGATATGGGGAGGTTGGGGTTAGAAAGACAACTAGATGTCCTAAAAGAGTTGACTGGAGAAGCAAAGAAGGGAGTACTCAGGGTGGAAGAGTTATTATTTAAGAAGGTAAGACATGGGGGCTGGAGGGATGGTTCAGCGGTTAAGAGCACTGGCTGCCCCTCCAGAGGTCCTGAATTCAATTCCCAGCAACCACATGGTGGCGACAACCATCTGTAATGAGATCTGGTGCCCTCTTCTGGCCTGCAGGCATACATGCTGCATACATAATAAATAAAATCTTTTTTTAAAAAAAAAAAAAAAGGTAGGACACTATAAAAATGATTTCTACAGCAGGGTGACACCTTTAATCCCAGCACTTGGGAGGCAGAGGCAGTCAGATCTCTGTGAGTTTGAGGCCAGGTTGGTCTACAGAGCTAGTTCCAGGACAGCTAGGGCTACACAGAGAAACTCTGTCTCGAGAAACCAATAGGCAGAGAAACATAGGGAAGCCCAGCCACAACGGAAAGGTGAGAGGTGGAAATAGGGTAGGGCAGCTGAGAAGGGCGTCAATCAGGAAGCATGGAAAGCTGGTTTGAAGCGCAGAAGGACATCCTGGAGAGAGGGGACAACAACTTACACATTATAAGTTTTATATAAGATATTAAACATATCATTTAACTTACACATGATATCCCTGGGGAAGAATCTAGTGCAGTAAGACTCTGCGTTTAGTTTTCTCTTAGCATGCTGTTCTCCCCAGGCAGTGAAACAGTCCAGCATCAAAATGAGCCATGACTTGTTCTACTCAGCCACTATGTCTGGACCCTGTAGAAGAGTCTCGTCTCTCTGGTCACATCCACAGGCAGGATTGTTTTAGCTGACTTGCTATAAATAGACTTAGGGCAGCAAGAATGAGAACAGGAAAAACAGTTAGGCTGTCCCAGTAACTCAGGGTTAGAAATGGCAGCTTCACTCTACAGAGATTTTGAATGCAGACAGCAAGATTTGCTTGGAGAACAGATTCAGGGTGTGAGACAAAGGGCAATAGATAACACTTGAGGTTTTAGACCTAGAATGACTGGAAGAATTGGGTTGCCGTCAACCAAAGTTTGGAAGTCTGGGAAGGTCTGCAAGATTTAGAGAAATAATCTCCCCAGACTTTATGAGCACCAGATACCTGGTAGACATCTGAGCAGAAATGACAAGGGCAATAGATAACACTTGAGGTTTTAGACCTAGAATGACTGGAAGAATTGGGTTGCCGTCAACCAAAGTTTGGAAGTCTGGGAAGGTCTGCAAGATTTAGAGAAATAATCTCCCCAGACTTTATGAGCACCAGATACCTGGTAGACATCTGAGCAGAAATGACAAGTCCACAATACACAAGACACCAACTCATGAAACACCTGGATAGGAAATACAAACAGGCATGTTAGGAATATGAGCAGTACCTTGAGAATTAAGTAGAGCTGTTGAAGGTTTAAGGCCTCTCACTTTTTGGCATAGGTGGTTGTTTGTAGATCAATCACTTTATATTCATTCAGATTTTTTATATAGTAATATGGTTAATATATAATTATATAGTAATGTGATATATAATTATATATTAATATAATTACTACCTTCAGTTCACTTGTTTTCAAAAGGGTTTGTACTTTAATTTTGTTCATTTGTTTTTTTGAGATAAGGTCTCCCTGTGTAGTATTGGCTGACTTGGAACTCACTCTGTAGACCAAGCTGACTTTGAACTCACAGAGACCCACCTACTTCTGCCTCTTGAGTGCCGAGATTAAAATATGCAACATCATGCTCAACTGTTCTCTTTTTAATATTTTTTTAAATTTATGTTTTATGTATAAGTTTTGCTTGCATGCATGTCTGTTCACCAGAAGGAAGCCTGGTGCCCACGGAGGGCAGAAGAGGGTCTTGAATCCCCTGGAACTAGAGTTATGGGTAGTTGTGAGCAACCATGTGGGTGCTTGGAGTTGAACCCAGATCCTCTGAAAAAGCAGCCAATGCTCTTAGCTGCTGAGCCATCTCTCTGCCCCCCCCCAAATAGTGGTTTTGTTTTCCCAAGATTATATGGTTTTTGAGGAAAGATCTATTTTTTACACACCATAACACCATGTCCCTAAGATATATTTACAATGTACATAGAATAAAATTAAATACCTAAATATAGAGCTTTTTGTTTCTACTATTTTTATAGAAGGTCAACTTTTGTTTTTTTAAGACAGAGTCTCATTCTGTATCCCTGTCTAGCCTGGTCTCACTGTGTAGCCCAAGCTGGCCTCGAGCTTGTGATGATCATCACACCCAGATTTCAGTTTTCTTACAAATATTTCATTTAGACACGTTGAAGTGTCCTGGGAAAACAAAGACAGAGGTAGAATTTTCAATCTATTGCAACTTGTAGTCATTTCAGGTCAGGTAAAAGAACCTTCTGCAACAACAAAAAATCCCATGGCTCCTTCATATTGGCTTTATTCTCAGACTTCCTGAGGCACCAAGAAAGTTCTCAATAATTCAGTTTTGCACACACTCTGATCCCTGAGGAAAGAGATTGTCCTAGGAGCGCCCCACCACCACCACAGTGTTCCTTTCCCACTAAGTAGGTTACTTTCCCTGTCTTTTAGGGCAGTGGTTCTCAACCTTCCTGAAGCTGTGACCCTTTAATTAGGTTCCTCATGTTGTGGTGACCCCAAGCATAAAATTATGTCATTGCTACTTCATAACTGTAACCACAATATTCTTCAAGACAGACAGGCATGCACGTCTTTAATTCACAACTTGGGAGGCAGATCTCTGTGAGTTCAAGGCCAGCCTGGTCTACCGAGCTAGTTCTAGGACAGCCAATGCTACACAAAGAACCCTTGTCTGGAAAACCAAAAAAAAAAGAAAAGAAAAAGAAAATGGATGGATGGTCAGAAACAATGCCTGCTATGCCAGTTACACAAAAGCCTGAGCTTCCTTAAACCTGGGATGTGATGGCACATTTATAATCCCAACCCTGGGGAGGCTGAGGAAGAAGGTGTTCAATTCAAAGCCAGCCTGTTTTGAAGAAGACTACTGTGGTCTGAATAGGCACTTGGTTCCCAGCTGGGGTGTGGTTTGAATAGGTTTTGGAATGTTAGAGAGAGAAGGCACCTAGGTGACTGACATGGGCTACTGGGAGCCGGCCTTAAAGTTTCAGCTGAGCTCTGTTCTGCCTGATCCACCAGGATGAGAAGAGCCCAGACCACACACATCCTCTACCACGAAGTCTGCCATCAGGGACTGGCGTCCCCTTAAAGCGTAAGCCAGAGAATTCCCTCCTCCCGTGTGTTTGTTCTGTCAAGTGTCTGATCACAGAAGTGAGAAACGTAAAGAAGGGAAAGGAGAACTCTGTCTTGACACTTCCTTCGTGCCCCGTGCTCACTCATCAGGCTGTTAATGAGTTGTCACTGCTGTGTGTCACCAGAAAACTAAACACTGAGGCCTGACTAGAAGTTAACCATCTGGAATGGTCAGTATTTCAGCACTTGGCTTTCCAAAACACTCCCACCTGGCCGTGCAGGTTGTTTCTTGTCGTCATAATTCTTTCCTATTGTCAGTTTGCAGGAAAGTATTCATTTGCTTTTCTTCAGTGCCCTGGGGACAGGGTGGCTGCTGGCTTAGAGGCCTGGGAAACCACCACAGAAGACAGTGAATCAGTGAGGACGTTACCCAGTAGAATCTTGAGACTGCATCTACAGAGATATTCCTTTCCAGCTTCACTGCGTCCCCTTTATACTAGAAGCTATTTCCTCCACGTGGTGTGCAACCCACTTCATGCAATGCCATTTCATTGAAAATGTCCTGCGGATACCACCAACCATTATATCCAACAACAGAGGAGTAAACAAAAAACATAGTTTATAGACATAAAGGAATTTCTTCTTAGCCATAAAGAAGAGTGAGGTTAGTCAGACGGTGGTGGCACATCTTTAATCCCAACATGCCGGAGGCAGAAGCAGGCAGATCTCTGTGAGTTCGAGGTCAGCCTGGTCTACAGAGTGAATTCCAGGACAGCCAGAGACACACAGAGAAACCCTGTCTTGAAAAAACAAACAAAATAGGGGCTGGAGAGATGGCTCAAAGGTTAAGAGCACTGACTGCTCTTCCAGAGGTCCTGAGTTCAATTCCCAGCAACCACATGGTGACTCACAACCATCTGTAATAAGATCTGATGCCCTCTTCTGGCCTGCAGGTGTACATGCAGGCAGTACACACAATAAATAATAAAGAAAACATTTTAAAAAACAAACAAAATAATAAAAAACAAAAAAGCTATGCTACTTACAGGAAGTTATCTGCAACTGGTTGGAGGTTACATTACCCAATTAAGCTAGGCCCAGAATGGCACGTGCCATATCTTTTCTCTCATTTATGGTCCTGAGTTTTTTATAGTTACATGAAATCATGCATATATAAGTGAAAATAGAAGTAAAATTATCTAGGGAACAAAGGGCACAAATGAGAGAAGTAGGGGCATGGAAAGGGAGAGACGGGAGTAGGGAGGCTTGCTCAATGTGCAATGTATACCTCTCTGAAAAGTTGCCAAACTGAAGTAGAGAAAAGAACTTGCTGTAGAACACCTGCCACGTTGGTACAAAGAGAATTGGAGACAGTCTCTGGAATTGGAGATGCCCCCTCATTTCCTCTCTGTTCTGAGAAGGGCTTGGCAGTCAGTGAGAAAGATGGGCATATTGTCAGGCTGAAGGAAGTGAATGGTTTCTAGAGTAACGTTATATGCTGCTGCTGGGCGCTTAGTGGAATGGTTGTCACTAACAAGCGTGTTGGAGGGGACTTCTACTCTGTGGTCCCAGTCACCAGCATTGTAGAAACTGGGTTTGGGTACTTAAAATGGGATATAATAATGAAACAGATGGAATGTTAAATGAAAATTTAATAGAAATTAAATTTTCTATTACAGGAATGGCAGGATATATGTTTGGATGTACAAAGCTGTTTACTGAACAGTGTATTCTACATAATCCAAGACACTTGGATATCAACCTTAATAAATGGAATTTCTGGGGATTTAGCCATCAGCAGTTGGTTAAGAGCTTAGACTGCTTTTGTAGAGAACTCCAGTTTGGTTTCTAACAGCTGTGTGGGGCTCAGAACTATTTGGAACTCCAGCTCCAGGGTCTCCAACACCATCTTTGGTCCCCAATGATGCTGTGCTCATGTGCACTAAGACTTTCACACACTCATATACATAATTAAAAATAAAATATTTAAGGAGTGAAGTTGCTGGTTATTTTAATTTTTGGTTTTTTTAATTATCCCAAAATGAAATATATTTTACCTGTAGTCAGATGAATTCATTTTTAAGGAAAAATAATTATAATGATGATGCTGTGGTCTGAAGATTTCTGTCTACTTAAAACTCAAAATTTAAATCCTAACCACCAAAGAGATGCCACTTAGTCATAGAACCCTTAGAGGTGATCAGGTCATGCTGGCAAAGCCCTTATAAAAGAACCTAAGAGAGCTGTAACTGAGACAACAGCTGTCTGTTGAGAAATGGGACTTAGCCAGACACCAGATCGGCTGGTGTACCACTGTGAACTTCCCAGCTTCCAGAATTGTAAAAAATACATTTCTTTTGCTGATAAACTACCCAGTCTTTGGTGTTTTATTTCTGCAACTCAGACTCACAAAGTCAAGGCCCTGAGCTTATTGGCACTGGGTTCATGTGTCTAAATGTCCATTACTGAGGAAAGGGTCCTTCCCTTTCTTCTGCAGACCCACTGAGCAGAGAGATGCACAGTATCCACCACCAAGCGTCACCTCTTGTGGATGGCCTACATGTCACCAAGCAAGCCATCAAGGCAATGGTAGCTGGGTTGAACTGGGCCACAGTTATCAGGCCGGGTTTTATTAGGTACAAAGACACCATGTACAAATCCTGTGGGTGGCAATGAAGTTGATAAGGGCATTGTTTCTCAAGGGCATAGCTTTGAAACTTCCTGGACTCAGCAGTGAGGCCCCCAGCTTCTACCAGTGTTGAGATCACGCTGATTTCTAGACATTCGGCTGCAGGGGAAGAAAAGGGGAAAGCCTGGCACATAGAGCTTGAGGTGGCAGCCGGAGACATCCTTTGAAAGACACTGCCATCTTCAGTGGGTTCACTCTCTCTCCAGTTCTTGAATTGCGTGGCTGTATTTTATGGACGTAACTCTGGTTGAGAGTTGTGGACCAGAGTACTCCTCCCTCCCTCCCCCTTGTGTAATCTTGGGAAGTTCTCTTCTTTCAGTGACAGTAATCAGGCCTTCCTTGTGTGCCTACTTCCAGGCCTTTTGTGAGGATCCTTAGAGATAACATGTGGAGCTATAATTTTTGTGCACTATCAAATGCTATACGAAGTTGTGGCATCTTCATTACATCCAAATGACACTTCCTTTAATTGCATGTTAACAATCCATGCTCAATTAGCATATTGTACATTTAGATAGCTAAGACACAACTACAAATAATTTTTTAATATAATTTCATTTCTGCATTTTCCTAGGTTTCATAGGCATTTAAGGAATAAGAAAATCATGTCCATGGAGCTGCAGACATGGCTCAGCTGTTTGGAGTGCTTACTGTTCTTCCAGAGGACTGGGGTTCAGTGCCCAGCATCCACATCAGGCAGCTCCTGGAGCTCCAGTCCCAGGGTCCGACACCCCCTGACCTCTACTAGCACCTGCATGCAAGGGGCACATTAAACTCAGAGAGGCACACACACATAGAAATAAGCGCACCTTTAGAAATAGAAAAGCAAGACACTCATACTGGTTTGATGTTTTATAGGTATATCCTTGAATACACATTCATTAGTTTAGGAGACAATAAGTTACTCTAGTCTCTGTAAACAGTGTCTTATAATCTCAATGTTAAAAGCCAGTGTTTCTTCTGTTCATTAAAGTATGATGAGTTGGGAGACAAGAGCAGGAGTCAGCATACTGTGGCCCGTGGGACAAATCTGGCCACCATCTATTTTTGTATGACCTGTAATGTAAGAATCATTTTGACATTATAAATTTTTAATCAAAAGAAATGGACTGGGTCCAGGCAGTGGTAGCTCATACCTTTAATCCCAGCAGAGGCAGGGGAATCTCTGTGAGTTTGAGGCCAGCCTGATCTACAAAGTGAGTTTCAGGACAGCCAGGACCACACAGAGAAACCCTGTCTTGAAAAACAAGGAGGAGGAGGAGAAATAAAAGGACTGGGAATATAGTTCAGTGGTAAAGTCCTTGCCTAGCATTCATGAAGACCCCAGGTTCAATTCCCAGCACTACAAAAAAATAAAATAAAGAAAAGAATATTTCATAACACATGACAAATAGTAATTCAAACATCAGTGTCCATTTTCATCCCAGCAGCATAATGACAAAAAGGGAATGGAATGTTTAAAATGGTAACCTTTTAGTTAACTTATTTATTTGGAAATTTTTAAATAAAAGATTTGTTGATTTCTTTGTATGTGTGTGAATCACATGGGTACAGGAGCAAAAGAGACTATGGATCCTGGAGAGCAGAAGAGGATGTCAGCCCCCAGGACTGGAGTCTCAGGAGATTATGAGCCAACCTTTGGCTACTAGAGAGCAGAACCTGGGTCCTCTGCAAAAGCAATAATTGCTGGGCACTCCAGCCCCTTGGATTGATTTTCCTGAGACAGGGTCTCACTGTATGTTCCAGGCCAACCTTGAACTCATGTTCCTCCTGCTTCAACTTCCTGAATACTAGGATTACAGTATCATAGATATAGATATGTACCTCCATGCCTTCTATTTGTGTGTAGGTGTATGTAGGTATATACACACATATATGTGTGCATGTGAAACTCAGAGGACAACCTTGGGTATTGCTCCTCAGGTGTCATCCACAGGTTTTGTAAGATAAGGTCTCTCTCGGACCTGGAACTCACCAGGTGGGCTAAATTAGCCAACCAGCAAGTTTCAGGCATCTACCTGTCTCTGCCTCCCCAACACTGCAGTTACAATTGCCTGCCACCACACTGGTGGCACACGTTAGTGACTGAACTCTCTCCTCAGTCCACTGATAGCATTTTTAATAGCACCAAAATGTAATAAAATTTTTTAGTTTTCCTAAATTATCTACATATTAGTGAAATCCTAAAGATTGGAGTGGGCCTAGAGATGTGACCTGGGGTCTCAGCTGCCGCTTTGAGTGTTAACGGATAAAGGTCATAAGTACCCCTTTTTATCAAATTGTCTTGTCCTCAAATGCTTAAAAACATATGTCCCCCACTGAGGCAGCCCCTAGCCAATGGTGGTAGATGTGGGTGGGGTACATTGTTGCCCCATAGTGCTCGGCAGGTAGCTCTTGTCGAGCTGCTTTCTCTGCAGGTCTCACGGGCAAACAGGCTGAGTCCAGGCTTGCTTGGCCATCTCCTGCTCTATCCCATTTCCCTTGCTCCCTTTCAGGTTGCCCCTTGAAAGCACTCTTAGTCACTAGCACCAGACTCTCTCTGTTCTTGGGGAGCTGAGCTAAGTCATAGGCTCCGTAGAACCCTTCTGGCCCAGAGAGCCCAGGCACACCGAGACAAAATGACCATCCACTCATGGTTTCTTCGCTGATCTGTGGTTGTTCTCCTGTCTCACAGGTTTCATAAAAGACCCTGAGCTTTCCAGTAATCCTCCTTTTTTTTTTTTTTTGTTTTTTGTTAATTTGAGCTGGTTCAAGTGTCTCTCCCTGAAAGCCATGTGACCTTAACCACAGCAATGGGTAATACAGGCCTGACCTACCAATGCTTTGGAAATAAGACCCTCTGCTAAGCTATGCTCACATCAGTTGAGATCCTGAGATGGACAGCCTCAGTACCTGGACGTGCTGCTGGGAACATCCCTGGCTTCTAATCCTCTAGGAACGTGCCGAGCTGGATTACTAATTTGATACCCAGGGCCATAATTCCCTGAGGCCTTCCTGATCCCTGCACCCCACACCCGACACCCCACACCCACCCTGGAGGCTGGGAGAACAACATTCCTTCCTCTGGATGTCATCCTCTTCCATCTCTCTGTTTCCAAGCCTCTAGCATCTCTGTGAGCTTTCTTGTCCCTAAAATGTGTTTTTCTGCACCACTTGGCTGCTCTGTGTGTATGTATGTATGTATGCATGTGTATACATGTGTGGACCATGGACATACATGTCAGGAGAGTGAGAGGGGAGGGGAGATGGTGGGCAAGTCAGAAGAGGTGTTCAAATGTACAATCACTGAACAGCAATCATAGAAAAAGGTAGACACAATAGAAGCCTGGTTAGTTCCATTCAGAGCTGCCAGCTGAGTCATCAGAAAATCGACCCTCCTCATCCAAGCTGTCCTCTCCCAGCACTCAAAGGTAGATTTTTTTTCCCCCAGACAGGGTTTCTCTGTGTAACTTTGGTGTCCATCCTGGAACTCTCTTGCCTGGACCAGGCTTGCCTCAAACTCAGAGATCCACCTGCCTCTGCCTCCCAAGTGCTGGGATTAAAGGCATATGCCACCACCACCTGGCCAGAGATAGATTTTTATGGGGACTGCTAATTGTGCTTCCACTGAAGTTCTATGTTGTTCAGCACAAGAGAAGTTCTACCACAGCCAGTGTGGATGGAGCAGGACACCACCTACAGTGAAGAGCCAGGAACCCGGGAAAGAAGAGCTGTGGAGGAGGAGGATTTGAGAACAGTGTGATTGCAGAGGATAGAGTGGACTCTTGAGTTAGCTCTCTTACATTTGAAATTTGGCTGCATCACTGCTTGAATGTGGCCAATTTCCTTACTCTTAAGTGGTCCCTGACTTGATTTAATATAGTGACTAGCGCATAACAAACAATAGAGGACAGATAATGTTATTGTTTTTATCAATAAAACTGTAACATTTTAGTCCAAACAGTTAATGATCAATTATTAGCTTAGGGTTAGGGCTATTGCCACTAAAGTGCAGATTCAAAGCCACACACTAGCCCTGCATGTGCACATAGGCTCAACCAGAATACTGTGGTTCAGAGGCGTCCCAGGGCCCAGCCTACTGTTACATGCTAAAAAACAACACCTGAAACAAAGCCGGTAAACTCTACGAGGCAAGATTAAAGGGCCTACTCCTATCACTGTGTTAAGAGGGAAATGATCTAAACCAGAGAGCTAGAAAGGGGCAGGCACCCCAGTGAGTGGCAGAGCTGGGACTGTAATCTAGGATGGCATCCTGTCCTTGGAAACCAGACTTGTGACAGCCCATGAGCTTCCTAAGGAGCTGAGGAACTGGGGCTGATATTGTTGACTGTGTTCTCTTCAGGAAGACAGAGTGGGGCTGAGGAATAGCTCATTTCATACAGTGCTAGCCACCCAGCACGAGGACTTGCATTACATCCCCCAAGCATACATTTAAAAAAAAGCCAGGTGAGATGGTGTGCCCTTTGTGATCTCAGTGCTGGCTAGGCAGAAACAGGTGGATTACTCAGGACTTTCTGAACTGCCAGCCTGGCTTTCTTGGTGAAATCCTGGCCAATGAGAGACCCTGTCTCAAAAAAAGGAGTGGAGGAAAATTGCCTATGATGAACCATGCCTGACTTCTGTACTCACATGCACATACATGAACACACACAGAGGCACACATGATGAACCATGCCTGGCCTCCGTACTCACACGCACACATATGAACACACACACAGGTACATATGATGAACCATACCTGGCCTCCATACTCACATGCACACACATGAATGCACACACACACACACACACACACACACACACACACACACACACACACACAAGTACACATGATAACCATGCTTGGCTTCTGTACTCACATGCACACACATGAACGCGCACACACACAGGCACACAGCTTAAAAAGAAGTAGGGAGCGGGCTGGAGAGATGGCTCAGTGGTTAAGAGCACTGGCTGCTCTTCCAGAGGTCGTGAGTTCAATTCCCAGCAACCACATGGTGGCTCACAACCATCTGTAATGAGATCTGGCGCCCTCTTCTGGCATGTGGGCATACATGGAGGCAGAATGTTGTATACATAATAAATAAATAAATATTTTAAAAAAAACTTAAAAAAAAAAAAGAAGTAGGGAGAAGACGGGTGATGAAAACTTCTGGTCCAGGAGTTGAAAGTCCTGCTGTGGTCTAGAGGGTCTGCTAGAACTTTGGGGAGTGGCCGAGCCTCTCAAAGCCTGGGTTTAGCCTATATGTCCCCTCCTTCACCTCTGTGGATACCTCTCACCCTTCTGGTGAAATCATTTCTTTTTTTCTTCTACCAGGTGCTCTCAGGGTCTCTGAAACATATCTCCTTGTGGCAGAAATTTTACCACAAAGTTCAGCTGGTAGTCGTGGAGGTAGACTCGGGGCATCATAAGACAGAAGGCAGGTATTTTCCTGGGGTAACTGAGGCATGTGGCTTTAAAGGAAAGTGATTTCCACCACATTCCTGCAGCCTACAAGAGGCAAACACTAATTTCACTACAGGAAATGGAACCGCAGGAAAGAGGAGTGACTTGCCCAGGATTGCAGAACCAGGAAGTTGCCAATTGACCCAGATTCACTTCCTCTGCCTCAAATCTGGGGTGTTCTCCTTCTCATTCAGCAGTACCTAGGCTGTCTTCTCGCCTCCAGGTTGTATGTCTCTGAAGCAAACAACATCTGGGCTCAGGGATTAGGGAAGTGTTCCTTTGAGGCCCAGGAGAACTTGGGAGAAATCTTAGGGTGTGTCTGGAGCCACCCCAAGAGACTGTCCTAGTTGGCTTTCTACGTCTGTGATAAACACCATGACCAAAAGGACCTTGGAGAGAGAGGGTTTATTTGGCTTACACATCTCAGGTCACAATCCATCCCTGAGGGAAGTCAAGGCAGACACTGAAGCAGAAACCAGGAGGAACACTGCTGGTTGGCTTGCTCCTCTTGTCTGGTTTTTCTTGCTTTTTTATACAATGTAGGACCACCTGACCAAGAACAGCACTCTCCACACTGGGCTGGTCCTCCCTGCATCGTTAACCAAGAAAATGCCTCACAGACTTGCCTACAGGCCAATGATATGGAAGCACTTTCTCAACTGAGGCTTCCCAGATAACTCTAGTTTGGGTCAAGGAGACAGAAAACTAACACAGAGATGTTTGCCTTCCTGAGTAAAATAAACATGAGGATACTTATCTTCGCAGAACTGACATTTTGGTTAAAGGAGGAGAGACAAGCTGGGCGGTGGTGGCGCACGCCTTTAATCCCAGCACTCAGGAGGCAGAGGCAGGCAGACCTCTGAGTCTGAGGACAGCCTGGTCTATAGAGCTAATTCCAGGATAGTCAGGACTGTGTAGAAAATCCCTGACTTGAGAAAACCAAAGTGAAAACAAAAACAAAAAGGAGAGACAATAAATATAAACAAATATATGAGTTGATAAAGGTTTTTTGAGACAGGATCTTAAATAGCTGAAGATAACCTTGAAGTCATGCTCTTCCTGGTTCCGCCTCCCAAGGCTGGGATTGCAAGCATGTGTCACTAATTCCAACTAACAGGATTACAAGTTACCAGAAACTTACAAGGGAAAGAAAGGAACTGGAATGGGAAATGAGTATCAGAACGAGCTTGGTGAGATGACTCAGCTGGCAAAGGTGCCTGCCACCAAGCCGAAAACCTGAGTCCGCTCCCCAGGACCCATCTGGTGGAAGGAGAGAAATGATCTGAAGAGAGATACTTAACAGTGGGCTATCTGGGCAGAGGATTCCAGGCAGAAAGCACCAGGGCAAAGGGCTTTGAGAAGAATACAGTAGCTGAAGTGTAAATACGATCAGGGAGGCTGGCATTTGGGGTGCTTCTTAGGCTTACCCCAAAACTTAATAGCTCAAGACAAAAGGCGCTGCCTTGCAGCGTCAGTGGTCAGGAGTACAGCAGAGCAGACAGCCATGGCATGGGTCTCTTCTTATTGACATGGGGTCTCGTGTATCCCAGGCAGGCCTTAGCCACACATCATCTTGAACTTCTGATCTCCTGCCTCCACCCCAAGTGCTGGGATTGAAGGAGTATGCCAAAATACATGGCTTATACTGGGGACTGAACCTAGGGCTTTGTGCACACCAAGCAAGCACTTTGCCAACAAAGCTCCATCCTCAGCCCAGAGCTAGATCTTCCTTGGGGCTGCAATGAGATGGTCCTTAGTGCTGTTATTGGGATAACAGTCTTAGCATAGGAGACCAGCCCCAACCAGTCATGAGACTGCAGAAAAGCAGTCAAAACTAGGACTGTGCAGGCTGTGACTGACAGGGACACCTATGGAAATGTAGTCCTGAGCGACAACAGCGTGAGCTGGATCCCCATAGTCTGAGAAGACAGCATCATAGTGTAGGTTAGGACAGAGTGATTTCTTCCTGCATGGGGATGTCCCCAGTTTGTCATAAGATGACACGGAAGAGTTAGGTGCTTTCCAAGAGTCAGAGTCTGCCTGTAAAGCCCAAGAAAACTCTAGTCACTTATCCATCATGATTTGCTAGGAAATGGCTCAGGAAAAATTGTTCAGAATTACTCAAGGGGAATCATAGTGGTTATAACTCAAGATGGCTGCAGTGAAGCCAAGCTGCATGCCTTCAGTGGTAGTAACCTGAGGGCCGGCCTGAATCTTCCAGAGGATCTATTTCTAAGATGTCTCATAGGTATGGCTGGCAAGACATTGTAGGGTGATGGAAGAGCCCCCAGTTCTGTACCACATGGATCTTTCCATAGAACTGCTTGAACATCTTTAAAATATGTCAGCTTGGGACTGGAGAGATGGCTCGGGGGTTAAACGCATGTGTGGCTCCTGTAGGGGACCTGAGTTTGGTTCCCAGAACAAAATATGACAAATAGTTTTCTTTCAAAATAGTGACCTAAGAGAGTAAGGTAGAAGCTGGAACGTCCTTAATGAGTGCCTTGGAAGACATTATTTCTACGTAACCCACCCATTGCACACACCAGCCAGAGTTTAGTGAAAAGAGGGACAATGACAAGGAAATAGACACCAAAATAATAGGATAATTTGGAGGTTAGCTGTCCCAGATGCCGGCCAGAAGTGGCCTTGGTCTAATTCATTGACTTAATGGTTGCGAACAGCTCTTTGAGGTAAGTCTTCTTCATGGAGCTGCAGTCATATCTGACTTCCCCAGCATGTTTATCCTCAACTCTGAGTGCCAAGACATCTTCCCGTAGACTTTCATAGCATTTATATTATCAAATACTAATTTTAATTTATGCGTGTCTATGTGAGTATATGCCACGTTTGCGGGTACCTGTGGAGCCGGCGGAGGATGCCTGATCCTCTGGAGCTGGAGTTTCAGGCAGCTGTGTTTGCCCAACATGGGTGCTGGGAACTGATCCTGGGTCCTCTGCAAAGGAACCAAGTGTTCTTAAACCACTGAGTCATCTCTCCAGCCTTCCTTCTTGAGGACTTTTAAATAAGCCTACTCATGTTGATGGGTTTTTTTTTCCCTATGAAAATCACAATCCAGCCTTGGCTGAGTCTGCCATGAAGCCTCATGCCCAAGGCTTTTTAAAACTCTAGTCCTTCCCTTGATCAGTATACGAGACTTGGACCTAGAAACTCATGTAACCAAATGGAAGAAGCACCTTCTTCAGAAAGTGAGAAGTATGCTTATTCTGGGTCAGGACAAACCTCACATCCAGGGCAAGCCTTCCACTTTATAGTTCTGAGGTGTGTGTGTGTGTGTGTGTGTGTGTGTGTGTGTGTGTGTGTGTGTTAGGGTTTTATTGCTATGAAGAGACGTTGTGACTATGGCAACTCTTATAATGGAAAACATTTCATTAGGGTGGCTTACAATTCAGAGTTTTGTCCATCGTTGTCATGGTAGGAAGCTTGGGGCATGCTGGCAGACACAGTGCTGCAGAGGTAGCTGAGAACTCTACACCTTTAGCAGCAGGAAGAGAGAGTGATCCACTGGGTCTGGCTTGAGTTCCTGAAACCTCAAAGCCCTCCTTCAGTGACACACTTTCTCCAACAAAGACACACCTACTCCAATAAGGCCACACCTCCTAATGCCACTTCCTAAGGGTTCAAATATAAGTCTATGGGGCCCATTCTTATTCAAACCACCACAGTGTGTATACGCACCTGTGAATACACACAGCTGTGCCTGCATATAGAGCCATACATAGGTCTATGCTGAGTGTTTTTTCAGTTACTCTCCACCTTAGTTTTTGAGATGGGGTTCTTGGTCCTGGAACTCACTGAAATGGCTAGACTGGCTGATCAGCAAGTCCCAGAGACTCTCCTGCCTCCACATCTCCAGTGCTGTGGTTTCAGGCACACATCTCCCCATATAGCATTGTTATGTGGGCTCTGGTATTCCAAACCCACATCCTTATGCTAGTCCTGTAAGAACTTTGACAACCGAACTATCTCTGCCCCTCTTTAAAAAATAAAATAAAATACACCTTTTGGTGAAACATTTTCACTTTTCAGTAGGTTTGGCAATCATAAGCCTATAAAGGCTTGTGTTAGCAGACACAGCGCGTAATTTGATAACTAAAGATCTTAATAAAGTTTTGGGATCATAGATTTTCTTTTGGTCATCTGCTTGGGAATCCTCTGATGCTGCCATCTTGTGGCCACTTACAGAAACAACAAGCATGGTGTTGCTTTGGTTCAGTGAATTACTGAGCTTGTGTCCTTACTGCATGAACTAAGTATGTATGGTGCTAGATTACCATTACTTATAGGAGTTTATCCATTATCTAAAACTTTGATCTGCTGCTAAGCCGAGTTCTGTTTTGGTCTAATTTCTACTTAATTTACTCTCCTTTTTTCTGACTTTTTAATTTTGTTTAAAACATTATTTCAAGAGTTCCCCTTCTTGGGTGGAGACATTCCATCTTGAGAGTGTTATGCCAATGCCCACAGCATGTGGCGATGGATGCCAGGAAAAAATTGTAGCCCTTCCTCTGTTCTCCCATCACAATGTCAGATCAGTACACAAACAGCCTAGAAATCACCTAGCATGTAAATTTAAAGGGGCTGTTCAATCCCACTCTCTTTAGGAGTAAGAGTCTAACTTCAGACTTGATTTAGGCTAATTTAAATCCCAAGATGTTTTCCTCATAAAAATTGCTCCCAGGATCCATCAAGATGGCTCAGTGGGTAAACGCGCTGAGTGCCAGGCTGATGACCCGAGCTCGACCCCGGGTCCCATACGATAGGATGAGAGAACCGACACCCACAAGTTGTCCTCTAAGCCCTACAAGCACACCATGACGCACGCGGCAGCCCCCTCCCCACAGAGATAAACAAATGTACAAAATAATTGCTCTCAAGACAAGCGTTTCCCATCAGTGGAGGTGGTACAGTGGAACCAAAAGCAAAACAGCTCCCATTCTTTTCAAACTCTCTGCTGCCATTTGAGGATCACACCGGCCTGTGCTGTCCTCTGAGGACTGAACGACAACCTCTCTTTCAGCACTGGTGACTTCCAACGTTCCTATCTGTTGGCATATCAGATGGCTTGTCTAGCAGTACACTTAACTCCTGTCTCTACTACACAGCAGCACAGAAGGACTGAAGTGGCCAGGAGCAGACCTGAGGTCAAGGCTCAGAGTCAGCCACATTTCCCCAGAAATGGTACATCTGACATTAGTTGAGTCTTAGTACCCTGGTGTAGAAACACCAGTACAAAACTGCAAGGATGGGGGTACCATAGCCCTGAGCTGATGCCAGCCCGAGAAGAACCAGGGGCATACCTGATACTCTCCTCACTCAAGCTCCAGATGCTCCCAGGTAGCTGGCTACAGCATCGTTTTCCAATCAGGGAGGCAGGCAGCAGATTGCTGTTCCCTTATCTCAGCTGCCACAGCTAACTCATACATCTAATGGGCCTTGATATGGGTGACATCATACTCTCCAACTCTGACTGAGGTGTTTGGGCAAAGCCTTCTCTACCTACCCTGGCCTCCATCACTTCTCCCTCCTCAGGACTGGCAAACCATTTTCCTTAAAAGGTCACAGTGAAAGGCAGGTCATAATTAGGAAATGAAAGAAATAAATTGCTATGCTACATTTTCTTTATGAGCTATGCTTAGCATTAATAAGAGTCACAAATATGGAGGCGGCCCTAGGTCCTTCTCTCTCCAGACTGGGGGCTGTCCTTTCTTGTCCCAGAACTCTGAGAATTGGAAAGTTACAGGAGTCTGCTACTTGACTAAGCCCGTGATAAGAGAATGGGATAGTCTCAAACCCTAACTGACTCATTAGATAAGGCTTTGTCCTAAACAAATAGGATGGAAAATTGGGAAGGAGGCGAGTTCCAGCTCGGGAGCGGGGGAACCAAGCATTTCTCACATTGGGGAACTTTAAGAACCACTATCTTGAGCCAAATTGGCTCATCAGCCATTTTTGCCCTTTGTTTATGCTGGCAACCCTTCCTGCAGAATTGTATATTAAAAATTTTCTGTTGACAAGTCTCTTGAATCTGTTATCATCTTCTTTCCAGTAGAAATGCTGGGAACTATCTAACATCACCTCATATGTCCACAGGGTTGTGTGTGAGCCACCAATTGTATACACTGGTGACATGACCACTCTGTGGCATGGTTTAGGGGAAGGTTTTTATTGGAGATGTGAGAGAGAGAACAGCCAGAGGCATCTGGAAGAGTCCACAGCAGAGAGAGGAAGAAGTAGGCTGAAGATGTCCAGCAGACTGGACATGATCAGGGCTATTTGCAAGAGAGGGAAGAATAGCAGAGAATAAAGAATTGAGAAAACATAGTGAGAGAAGCAGGAGAAGAGAGGGAAAGGGAGGGAGAGAAGGAGGGAAAGAGAGCAGGCTTTTGGGTCCACCACCAGCTCCCAAATCATGACACAGAAACTTATTATCAGTTTTGAACGTTTGGTCTAGTTTAAGCTCATTTCTGGCTAGTTCTTTTAACTTTAATCTATTCCTCTTTATCTACCTTTTGCTTCTTCTTCTTCTTCTTCTTCTTCTTCTTCTTCTTCTTCTTCTTCTTTTTATGTTTCTTCCTTCTCTATATCTTACTTTCACTGCTTCTCAAGTCTGGCTGGCTGATGGGTGCCTGGCTGGCTTTGGGCACATCCCTCTCCTTCCCCTCCTCATTCCCTTCTTCCTCCTTTTTGAGCCTAGACTTCTCCTATTTATTCTCTCTGCCCGCCAGCCCCACCTATCCTTTTCCTGCCTAGCTATTGGTCATTCAGCTCTTTTAATTAGACCAATCAGGTGTCTTAGGCAGGACAAGTGAAACAAATGCAACACATCTTTACATAATTAAACACAGATCCTTACATCATTAAACAAATGCAGCATAAAGAAATGTAACACACCTTTACACGGTTGAAGTAATAGTTTACAGCATAAAACAAAACAATGTATGGAAAAAAAAGAAAAAAAGAAAATTCAAGGTTAATAAAGCATTATGCAATCTAAAAAAAAATAGTTTACAGCATAAACAAATGTAACACATCTTTGCCTAGTTAGAATAATATTCCACAACAGAGGGAGGGAGGGAGAAAAAGAGGGGGTAGGTTGTGAGGGAGGGAGAGAGAGAAGGAGGGAGGGAGAAAAAGAGGGGGTAGGTTGTGAGGGAGGGAGGGAGAGAGGGAACAAGAGAGAAAGGGGGGAAGAGAGGAGAGAGAATAGCAAGTTTACAGGGTTCTAAAGGGAATGAGCAGCCTGGGCGGGGAACCATGTGAGCTGGAGGGAGTTTAGGGGAGGTGTCTTAGTTAGGGTTTCTGTTACTGTAAATAGACGCCTTGACTACAGCAACTCTTATAAAGGAAAACGTTTAATTGGGGCTCACTTACAGTTCAGAGGTTCAGTCCATTATCACCATGGCGGGGCATGGACGCATGCAGGCAGACACAGTGCTGGAGAAGGAGCTGAGAGTCCTACCTATACGCTGCATGCAACAGGAAGTTAACTGTGACACTGGCAGTAGCTTCAGCACAGGAGATCTCAAAGCCCGCCCCCACAGTCGCACTTTCTCCAACAAGGCCATGCCCACTCCAACAAAGCCACACCTCCTAACAGTGCCACGCCCTTTGGGGGCCATTTTCTTTCAAACCACCACAGTAGGGGAAGTGAGGACACTAGCATGCACTCTGACATGTGTCACAGGTATTTCTGATACTGAGGGGGCCTGGAGGCCAGCATGGGCTTTGATGTGTTATACGGATCACAGGCAGCCCTGTGTCCCTTCTGCCAGAGGTAAGGAAAGTGACTTCTTTTGGTAATTGGAACCAGTTTCACAAGTTCCTGAGGAATGCTGGCTTTTGCCTAACTGCCACAAATCCTCCTATAATCCAGCTTGAGCTCATATCTGGATTTTGGACTGACTTTGGGAGTTTGTGGAACTGGAGTTTCATTTAAACCTGACAGCAGCTTTTGGTGAATAACAGTTTCCAGCGCATATGCTGAGTATGGAACCCCTGCTAGTCCACATTGGCTCCACCCCCACCGCCCTCTGGGAAGACCCACAGCCCCTGTTGACAATGGCTCCACCCCCTGCCACCACCCTCTCTGAAGACCCACAGCCCCTGTAGGTCTTGAAGGAGACTTTTTTTTGTCTTAAGTGAGAGCCACAGAGCTTTAAGAATAACAGGTCCTCTCTCATCTGCCAGGCTCAGTAGGTGGTCACCTGACTGGCGTCTTTACAGAGTAACCAGAACCACAGTAGACACCAAGGAGAGGACCTAGAGGCAAAGAGCAATGGATACAGAATTTGCTTCCTCTGATACACAAAATTCCTGGCCAGGAGGGTTCAAACTGGGTACTTGATCTCCAAGTCACCTTCAAATTAGATGTTGATTGTGCTGTGTGTACACTGCACACACAGTTTCCACAAAAGTGCTCTATGGTGCTGAGATGTGGCTCAGTGGTTGCGCGCTTCCCAGGCTCACACAAAGCACTGGGCTCTGTTAGGTCTCAGGATGTGCACATCTTCAGAAACAGCTCAGCTTAAGCTGGACTATAGGATTTCCTGCGTTGGATAAAAGCCAGCACTCCTCAGGAACTTGTGAACTGAGTTCCAGTCCCCTAAAAGGGTCATTGCCCTTGCCTCTGACAGAGGGGCGTGTGGAACGTGTGGAAGACTTTGCCGCTACCTGTGGTTGCATATTAAAGCCCTGGCTAGCCTCCGGGCTCCTTCAGCTCCCTTTCACACGTGCTTATTATACATCTCAAAGGCGCAGCTAACTCCTGGCCTCTTACCTCCTCCACTGTGTTATCTCCCAGGCTATAGCAATGCACAGAGGTCCCTCCTCCCAGGTGCCCATTCTTTCTCTATGCCCCCCCTCCTTAGTCACTACAACCCTTCTCTTGCTGCTCACTATTCTCTCTCTTCCTTTCTCTGCTATTCCCATTTCCCTAGCTCTGGCTGTGTCCATTCTGGTTGTTTTTCTCTGGATTCTTCCAGACGCCTTTGGATATCCCCTCTCTCTTATCTACAATACCCCCCCCCCCCGTGATACAGCGATCATTTCCGTGGTCTCTTTCCTGAGATCTCAAATACAGGTTTCACCCCCAGCACCACATGAATTAGGCATAGTAGGGTACACCTGTAATTCCAGCATGCGAGAACTGGAGGCACAAGGATCAGAATGTTATCCCTGGCTATGTTTGCAAGTTTGAGGCCAACCTGGGCTACATGATCTGTCTCAAAATAAAATTAAAAAACAAGAAGAAAAGAAAGAACCCTTTCTTCCTCTTCACGTCATCGGTTTCTTCAAACGCAGAGTCTGACGTGAGAACTTAGGTGCAAGCAATATATTGAGGGGACCCAGGGAGCAGAAGGGCAGCAAAGGGAGAAACTGAGACAGAGACATCAGAATGAAGATTAAAACCAAAACATCTATTTGGGGTGCTGGAGAGCTAGCTCAGTCATAAAGTGCTTACCCTGTAAGCACAAAGACTTGAGTTTGATCCCCAGGACCCACATGAAAACAGCCAGGAGTGGGGTTGATATACTGGCTAGCACTGGCTGCTCTCGCAGTGGGTCAGGATTTGGTTCTCAGCACCCACACAACAGCCCATAGTCACCTGTAACTCCAGTTCCAGGGGATCTAATGCCTTCTCTGGCCACCATAGGCACTGCAGGCATGTAATGTGCAGACACACAAGCGGGAAAAAACTAAAATATAAATAAATCTTTTTTAAAAAAAAGTCAAGAGTGATATGATAGTGTGCCACCATAATCCCAGCACCTTGACAGAGACAGGAGGATCCCGGGGCTTGGCAGAGACAGGAGGACCCAGGGCTTGGCAGACTGCTAGCCGTCTCAAAGGTGGACATGATGGCATCCTGAGGACCAACACCTGACATGTTCACACATGAGCACATGTGGGCACCCACATGGGTAACCCCCACAAACGCACACATATACAAAATACCTTTAGTTATGGACATGTTAATAATAAAAATAGTGAGTGCTATTTACTCACTGGTTTGAAATGTTTTTGAGGCTCAAAGCAGAAGTTAAGCTGGCAGTTGCCAAGCAGAGTCCGATGAGTCATGGTCAATAAACTGCAGCTTATCACTGTTTGGTTTCTCTGGCAACAAGCTGATGATGTAATGTCTGTGTCTGCCCTGCCAGCCATTCTGATTCCTCATGACTGATGTTAGCTGATGGGAAGAGTCTACTGGACTCCATCTCAAGTCTAGAAGACTCCTTTCCAGATGTCAGAACCATCCCTGAGACCTTTTGCTGCATTAAAGAATGACCCAGGATGCCATTTTCCATAAACTTCGTACTTACAGCTTCATAGATTGTTTTTCAGTATCTTATTCAGCAAGAAGGAAACCATTACCATGCTCATTTATTTTTCATGACACGCTGCAACAGGAATTGTGGATTCAGCAAATGGAGCTGAAAGTCGTGTTAATAATGTATGTGAACTACAACTGACGGGCACGCTTGTCTTCACTGGCTGTTGGTGCAAAAAAGAACCCTTGTGGGAACATGGCGACTGCATACCTTTTGCTCGGGGATGAAAGGGACTGAAGGCAAATCAAGCTTTCAGCTGAAAAACATTTCTCTAGCGTTAGTGAGGAGAAAAAAGTGAGGATGATTGTAACTTTAAAGATGTCATTCCTTCCTTTCCAACCATTCTCTCTCAAAGGCCCGCCTTAGATCAGGCAGGGCTTTATCTTTTGAAATCTATATATTAGTAATTCCTCTAACAGAGTTCCTGAAAATTTATTTGTTGTGTGACACTATTCCTGGGAAGCCGTGAACAAGCATCTACTCACCCCAGATAGGGAACCCATAACAAAACAAAGTATGGGTGTTACAAGGAGGGGCTGCTTATTTGTCTCAGCCACCCAGATAGCTTAGCCCCGAAATAACCACACAGAAACTGTATTAATTAAAACACTGCTTGGCCATTAGCTCTAGCTTCTTATTGGCTAACTCTTACATATTAGTTTAACCCATCTCCATTAATCTGTGTATCACCACGTGGCAGTGGCTTACTGGAGATTCTAACCGGAGTCCGTCTCAGCCATAGGATCCATGGCTTCTCTCCTGACTCTGCTTTCTTCCTCCCAGAATTCAGTTCTGTTTTCTCCACCTATCTAAGTTCTGCCCTATCAGTCCCAAAGCAGTTTCTGTATTCATTAACCAATGAAAGCAACACACGAACAGAAGGAACTCCTACACCATATGGGTATACAAAGTCTAACTTACTGAACCAATGAGTTTTGTTGGGGCTGCTGTTAGGAATATGGATGAGGGGTCGCTTACAAGAGTAAAACTGACTCAAAGTCAGCTGCATCACCAAAGCCCACCCCAGCATGGGTGACAGCTCACCAAAACTAGAAACCTAAAGCACACCGCACAGCCTACAGGAAGCTCAGCAGTTTGGAGAGTGTCTTTTCTGGGCAGCTCAGTTGATCTGGGCCTCTTCCAGGAAGCTGGGATGCTCTCTGCCTTAGAACTCAGGTTTTCAGGATTGCATTGTCAGGTGGAAAGAGCTCTGACCTGCTCAGTCATCCTGCCATCCCAAACAATGTAATTTTCATCTTACAGAGAAGTGTTCTTGAATAGATTTTACAGCTTTATTTCTTGTTTCTCATTACACCTAAGAACAATTTTGCCGCAAATGTACTAAAATTTCTCATTTTGCTTCTGACGAAAAACCACATAAACACACTTCTGGGGAAGTTTTTGTTATCCTGAATTCTTCAGGCATATGCATACTTTTCACATCCTCAATTCAGATTGCCCAGGTTCAAAGCAATGTCTGAGTTAGGAGGGTGGTGTTTGTGCTTTCTTTCTTCCAAGTGTTATATATTAGTGTGTGAACTATTATATATATATATGTATTTGTATATGCATGCATGTTTCTTCCTCTATTTCACTTCATCTTATTTTTTAATATTTAAATACTTGTGTGAGTGAACACCTGGAGATCAGAAGAAAACTTCTGGAATTTGGCTCTCTCCTTTTTACCACATGGGTACTATGAATCAAACTTAGGTCATCAGGCTTGGGGGCATGTACCCTTACCTGCTGAGACATCTAACTGGCCCCATTTTAATTTTTTGAAAGGTTAGTTTTTATTTTAAGTGTGTGTGTTTGTGTGTGTGTGATTGTGTGTGTGTGTGTGTGTGTGTATTGGAAGTTTCTCTCCTGCCTGCCAGTTCCCAAATAACCACACAGAGGCTTAATATTACTTATACATGTTTCCCCAATGGCTCATGCTTATTACTAACTAGCTCTTACATCTTAAATTAACCCATTTCTATTGATCTATGTATTGCCATGTGGCCATGGCATTACCTTATTTTCTACATGTCTTACTTTCTCAGTAGCTGGCATCTCCTAGACTCCACTCTACTTCACCTGCATCTCTGCTTGGATTTCCCGTCTGGCTGCCTGGTTCTATCCTGCTTTGTCATAGGCTAAAGCAGCTTTATTTATCAACCAATGAGAACAACACATGTGCACAGCTTACAGGGTCCCACAGCGTGCGCGCGTGTGTGTGTGTGTGTGTGTGTGTGTGTGTGTGTGTGTGTGTACCCATGGAGGCCGGAAAAAGGCATTGGATCTCTGGAACTGGAGATGCAGGCAACTGTGAACTTATTGGATGTTGAGTGCTATGAATTGAACTCTGATCCTAAGGAAGAGCAGCAAGAACTCCAACTGAACCATCTCCCTAGTGCCTGCCCCTCCACCTTTAGTTTCTGAGACAGTGCTTTCCACTGAACCTGGATCTCACTGATTCGGTTAGACAAGCTGGCCAGCAAGCTCCCCAGTGCGGCAATGACTGCTACAGTCAACTTCTTATGTGGGTTCAGGGGCCGAAAACTCGGGTCCTAATGTTTGAACAGTGAACACTTTCCTAACCAATCCATCTCTCCAGCCCCAGGAATTGTTGTTTTAGAGCAGAGCATGTACAGAGTTCACGCCATTACTATATCATAAAACCTAGAGTCAAATACATGGCAAATGATACAATCGCTTTTAATTTTTGCCACCGGACAAGGAAAAATAAAACAAGGGAGGTGGAATATAGATGGTAAAAATGATCTGCCGGTCTCTGTTGACAAGCTGGAAACCTGCATACATCACACCAAGAACCTCTGACTTGATGGGCACAGTGGTGCACGTCTTCAACCCCAGCTCTTGGGAGGCAGAGACAGGCAGATCTCTGTGAGTTTGAGGCCAGCCTGGTCTCCAGAGCAATTTCTAAGACACCCAGAGCTGTTGCACAGAGAAACCCTATCTCGGGGTGGAGAGGGGAAGGGACTCTGACTTTGCCTGAATTTCGAAGAAGAGGAGGATAAGGAGATACCTAAGGAAAAAGCCGCCATCTTCAGAAATGCCCCCATAGGCTCACGTATTTAAATGTTTGGTTCCCAGCTGGTGAACTATTAGGAAGGATTAGAAGGTGTGGCCTTGTTGGAGGAAGTGTGTCACTGGGGTGAACTTTGAGGTTTCAAAGGCCAGGTCCAGCCTCATGCTCTCTCCTCTCTCTCTGTTTCCATCTTGCCAACAAGATAGAAGCTCTACAGCTCCGGTGCCATGTCTGCCTGCCTGCTACCATGTCTACCGTGAGGATCATGGACTCACCCTCAGACCCTGTGAGCAAGCCCCCAATTAAGTTACTTTATAACTTGCCTTAGTCTCCTTACAGCACAGAACAGTAGGTAAGACGATGTCCCTTAGCAGACATGTAAGTAAATGGCCTTGGTGTTTATTTCCATTCTCCTGTGGCCACAGCTGGTGACAGAAAACAAGGCCATCGTAACTGAGGAACTTACGGGGCTTGAGGAACGGTCTTTCTCTGCCTTTGGTGTCTGATGGAAGCGGCAGCTAGGCCTCTGTGATGTTCTAGGGTCCTGACTTCACTCACTGTGCCATAACTAGGGAATGGGAAGTCCTGGGGTGCTGGTGTCAACCACTGCGAGTGACTCAAAGGGAAAGACGGGCACATCTCTGAGCTGGCACCATCTCCTGAGCTGCCAGTAGCTCCGTGTACTCTGACCCTGAAAATACATTGAAGTAATTCTCACCCCCCAGCTGAGGCTTGCTGTTCAGGCATGCAGAAGTGTCTAGAGCCCAGGCATGTCAGAAAAGGCTGAGGAGAGACAGGCACACTAAGCCAGTTTGCCTAGAGGCCCCTCCCTTCTCCGAGGCAGGGCCAAGGATAAGAGATATCTTGGGAAGACAGGCCCAGTCCTCTAAGGATCATCGCTGCCATGGCCTGGACTCATTCCTCCCAACCTCCTTACCCAGGACATGAGGAAAGGCTCAGGAAAGGGACGATGACAGCAGCTGATGCTTTGTTTCCCAGGGCTCAGGTTTGTCTGGGTCAACACTGGTACTTAGAGTGTGCGTCTCCCTGCCTGAGCTGCCTTGCTGCCTCCTGTGTTTGTCTTTGTGTCTTGCAGACAGATGGTCACTGTGTCCTGTGCCTCAGCCAGCAGTACTGGCCATCTCCTGGTACCACACAGCTCACAGGCATAGCATCAGTGCCCTTGGTTCATGATGCCAGTAGCTGGTCCTCAGAAGTCCCTAATCATATGCTTCTCCACGCCTAGCAACATGACTTCCTTGAGGTTCTCTGGTCTCCAGGGCAAGGACAGGGCTGGTGGCTACTGATGCTCATGCAGAAGTGGAGCCACTTGGCACAGTAGCCCACAAACACGAGGAAGGGAGAGCAAAGCCCTCCTCTAAACTTTCAAGTTCCCTCTGCTCTGAAGATGCTTCCTCAATCCTGCGTGGATTATTTTCCTGGTGTGGACTTAAACATTCGGCCCCTTTCTTCACCCCTATAATAGAGGGAAAGGGAGACATGGCCTTTGGGTAGACAGTGACAACTTGCTTCTTACCTGCACGGTGCCTCCTAAACACATCATTTTTTCTGACTCTTCACGGGCAGGGACAGGGCAGTCACACCCACTCAGGTCTTTGTGTTACATTTATTTATTGTTGCATGTACCACAGTGCATGTGTGGAAGTCAAACTGGAGGGAGCCGGTTCTCTCTTTCCACCATGTGGGTGCCAGGGATTAACTGAGGTCTTCAGTCTTCAAGGCAAGAGGCATCTCACCAGCCCACATTTATGCAACTTGTCCTGCTTTTGCTAACTGGGCAATTTTCATTTTCAGCCAGACAAATACCAGCCAGCCATGATTAGGGTGTCTGGCCTAAACTCACTAGGTCACCATCTCTGAAGAGGCTTTGTTTTGAGAGGGCATGTGGCTCTGAACTGAGGTCATCTCAACGTGCACAACTGACAGAATGGGCAATTCCTTATCTTGTGTGCTGTGCCACGCCCTGCTGAAAGGCCTCGAGCCTCCTCTTGATCCTCCTGTGTACACCTTCACTGAGGGACTTTACCTCTAGCTTCGCGTTGGTCTTCAGAATCTAGGAAGCTCCTCTGTTTTGTGCCACGCACTCACACACACAATTTTAAGGAGGTGGTGCATCTTCTCCTGGTGTTTTCTGGACTCAGGAGGGCAAATATGGGTCGCCTATTTCCAGGGTGACAATTTAACATCTGGACCAGAAAAGGTTTCATACTGGGGTCACATCTACATCCAAATGAGGAATATATGTGCCCCAGGAATAAGCTGGTCCTGGATGTATCGAACCCCTGATTTCCAGGGCATCGTCTGTATAGCATAGCATTGTGTGCCAGACATGAAAACACCTTTTCCTTTGTCCCACACTACTTCAGACTTCCCAGCCCAGTACACTCGATGTCCACAGCTCCTCTCTCTGCTCCTTACTCATCTCTCCTCCCTCATAGCAAAATAAGATGAGGAGAAAAGAAAAGGACCTGTGAGAGCCAAAGTTACATTTTAAGTTTTAATTACTATACCTAAGGGATCCATGAAACAAAAATGCCTCTGACCTTCAAGCCCCTTGGCCTAGAACGGACAGTTCCTCAAATGCTATTGCTTTGATATAGGGGATAACAAGCTATATGTTTTCACTCCCCTAAACAAGTTTGTTTGACCCATCTGCATGGGATGTGCTTGATCACGTGTGGGCGGGAGGCTCACAGCCAGGAGACAGGTCAGGATGTATGCTCGCCCCTGCCTGGACCTGATGAGAAGTAGTTAAAGCAGCTGCGAATCGTGGCCAAACCCAGAGATAGGACCTGGCCAGGGTCCACCCACTTGGCCAGCATTTGATTGAAGCTTGCTTCAAATTCGGCTTTAAACTGTGGTTGTGGTCTTCTTCTCTATCAGTGGGATTAACGGACCCCGCTTTGAAACCACTTTTCCCTACTCTCGGCTCATATGAAACTTCAAAGCCGAAGTCCCTGTTACAGGGGAATCTATCAGAATTTTAAACTCAGGCTTTTTGAAGTTTGAACACAGTTTTAAATATGCTCACTAAACAGTGAGTGTAGATAGGAAAATATTTCAGATTTCAAATTCTGACTAACCCTAAAGTAAATAATGACCTAAAATGTATGAAAGAGGAACACAAAATGCAGGGCCTCCATGAGTCTTTATGAACGAGAAAAATCTGTCAAGAATGTGAAGAAAGCAAGGCTGGGATGTAGCTCACTTGAATGGTTACGCAGCATGCAGAAAGCCTTGGGATCTGTCCTCAGCATCTCACAAACCAGTCATGATGGGTACACATCCATCACCTGTAATCCCAGCACCTGGGGGGTAGAGGCAGGAGGAACAAAAGTTCCAGGTCTTCTTGACTACATAGTGAATTCAAAGCCAGCCTGGAATTCCCGAGACCCCCCCTTCTGTCTCTCTTTCTCTCTCACACACATACAGACACACATGCACACACATATACACACAAACACACACAATACACACATGCGCGCGCGCGCGCACACACACACACACACACACACACACACACACACACACACACACACACACACGAGAACCAGCAAAGGGCATTTGCTGTCAACCTGAGCTTTGTTCCTGTGACCTTCATGGTCCATAGAAGGAGACGAGTAAAGAAATTCGATTGGGGGGGGGGTTGAATAAAACATGAGGGAACAGGTTGAGCAAAATTGAACGCGTCCATCTGAAGCTCGAAGTGGCACTCAGAAGGTCAATGTGAATGTGCCTACTCAGCAGCAGTTAACCTGTGCTGTCTCGCTGGACTCAGGTATCAACCCGACAACATCTCAATTGCTCTTAGATGTGAGTGTCTCAGCTGAGTGACAGCTGGGATGGAAGGCAGGCCGCGACACCACATGACCATGGCAACTGGTTATCCTAGAACATTCAGAGGACCCTAGGCTATGGGGGCAGTGTGACTGATGGGAAAGGTTTTGCATTTCCAAAGGCATCGTTTAAAAGTGTATGCTTTATTTCAAAAGTGGAGTGCCAGGACCACACATTGTTATTCTCTATTTATAAAACAGGTTAAATAGGGTGTCAGCTACTTTTCTATTGCTTTGATAAAGAGACTTATAGAAGAAAGAGGTGATTTTGCCCAGGGGGCAAGAGTTTATCGTGGCACAGAGGCATGGCTACAAGCAGCAGACACCGTTGTGCTAATTCCAGCAGATGAGAATAAGACCACTACCACAATATTTGAGCCAAATTTGAAGCAAGCTTTATTAAACACTGGCCAGGATATCAATCACTGGCTAGGTCCGTACTGGGGATTCCCAGATATGGCCATAAATTATGTTTAGTCAGGTGCTTATGAAGGCAAAACCCACAGGCAGCACACTTTCTGCCCTCATCCAATCAGGAGCATACATCCCACCTACGTGGGATCCAGCACATCCTATGCAGCTGGGGCTGTAATGATTCTTTTTCTGTCCCACCAGGAAGCTCTGAAATAATGACATGGAGACTTTATATTATGAAAGGTTGGTCATTAGCTTAGGCTTATCCCACTGGCTCTCATAACTTAAATTAACCCATTTATATTCATCTATGTTCTCTCACGTGGTATTACCTCTTTTCCATCTTGTACCTCCTGTTCCTTCTCGGTGTCTCCGGGTGTCTCCTATGCACCTACTTTCCTCCTCCTCCTCTTCCTTTCTCTCCCTGGAAATCCCACCTATACCTTCTGCCTTGCTATTAGTTGCTCAGCTTTTTATTACACCAATCACAGCAGTACACCATCACACAGTGTACAAATATCCCGCAACATGGGGCAACCAACCTTTGTTTACAGAAGTGAAAGCACATGGCTTGTTATCTTACATGAGCAACAGCCCCAGCATTTCAGGAAATGATCTGTCCTCAGGAAAGAGGGGCTTAGATGCATTTTGTTTTATAGATCTTGTAAGCATAATAATTTAAACTTAAAACATAGCCTAAGCCCTCGTGTTAGCAGGAGTAGGAGGCTTGTGGATCACGTCTTCAACAACAAACACAAAGCAAACTGGAAGTGGGGTCCAACTATGAACCCTCCAATTCCTACCCCCTGTACTTCCTCCAGCAAGGCTGCACCTCCCAATAATCTCCTCCAAACAGTGCCACCAACTGGGAACCAGGATCAAAGTGTCTGATCTACAGAGAGCACATTCTCATTCAAGCCATTTTATGGTTTTATGAAGATCATAAAAACTTATGGCGTTGCCTGAGGTTAACGTAGATCACGGCAGCTAGAGCTGACCATGCTATGCTTGAAATCTGCTAAGAGGACAGATCTTTGTTTTGTTTTGTTTTTTTTCTAGATAGGGTCTCACAGTGTACTTCTGGCTGTCCTGGAACTCACTCTGTAGACCAGACTGGCCTTTCATTGAGAGCCACTTGCCTCAGCCTCCTGAGTGCTGGGACTGAAGGTGTGCACCACCACACCCAGTTGAAAGGATAGATCTTGAGCGTTCTCACCATAAAGGAAAACAAAATGTGGGTTGTGAGATGAGGGATTTCTCAACTAGCTTAATTATGGCTGGTGACTTCCCAGTGTGTATCCAAATGGCGAGTTGTACATCTCAAAGACATACCTGAGCAGGGAGGACGACGGAGGTCCTTGTAGCAATGGGATGTTCTAAACATTTATTATAAAACCTGAAGCCTGCTATACAGTTCCTTCAAGAGTCTTTCATCAGATTGAGAAATTTCCTTTATACCCCTTATATGACAGAAAGAGAATATATTTTTAAAAACACTGGCTTTTATCCACTATTTTTTCTTCATATTTTAATATATTTCTTGGCAGGGGTGGGGTAGGGTAGGGAGGCTGAATGGATGACCCAGCTGTTAAACAACACTGACTGGTCTTCCAGAGAACTTAGGTTCAATTCCCAACACCCACATCCATCCAATACAACCATCTGTAACTCCAGGTCCAAGGGATGTGATGCCATCTGGTCTCAGAGGGCAGAAGGCACATACATGGTATGCAGACACACAGGGAAACACAGCATACATACACATTAAATAAAACAAAAATGAAAATAAATTTCTTTTTTTACATTGCAGTTTGTGTACATTTTTCTAATGTTGAGCCAATCTTCTCTTTGGGAATGTACAAATCTTCCCCATCCATTATTTGTAACCCAGCACAAGAACTGAATTCGTTGTCTTAATATCCAGAATGCTTGCCTCTGTGCTTCTGAGTGAGTTAGAGCTGAGATCGTCCTTTCTTTCGTAGTCCCTTGTTGAGTTTTGTAGAGGCCATTGTGTGAGGGTCCATACAATGAAGCACCATGAGTCCTCTAGAAAAATCTGCTCTCTGGGGCATCTGCGTAAATCTGGGGTTTTTTTACCACTGAAGCGCTAGGAACCAGTTTTCTCTGGGAGAAGTTTTTTTTCTACTGATCTTATGTCTTTTGATAAATCAATAATTTTCCTCCCTGTTCCTTTCCCTCTCCCTGTCCCCTCCCCATTTCTTCCTCCTCCTCCTCTTTCTCACATTGACCCAGGGTTGGACCCCAGGTCCTTATATATGCTAGGCAAGTGACGGACCCCTAATCTCCCAGACCCTCTATTTCTTCTTGAATCTAATATTTCATTCGACTTTCCAAGACCTTTCTCTTTTCCTATCAAATTACTTGCATAACTCTGTTGAAACAGACACTCATGATCTACTTTTAGATACTGCATGTCTGCGAAAATGTCAGAAATATTTTTATTCCTGACATGAGTCATTTGTGTCTTTTTTGACTTCATTCTTGATGGGTTCAACAAATCATTTTCAGTTTTATTATATCATAGAAAGAACCAACTCCTTTCTGTTTGTATTATCATCTACTTGCTATTTTAAAATATTTAATACCTAGTTCTTTAACATTTGCTTTTCTTTAACCTCTGCTTTCTGAATTACTCAACTGTTGTCTAACTTCTGAGACACATGCTTAGTTCATTCAATTTTAGCCTGTTTATCATCTGTAGAATCTCTCTCTGTCTCTCTCTATCTCTGTGTGCATTACAATAGTTGTTTTAAAGACTTATTTCTATTTGTGTGTGTGCGTGCGTACGTGCGTGTGTGTGTGTGTATATACAGGTATCCACGAAGGCCAGAGGAATCACATATCCCTGGAGCTGAAGCTATAGAGAGCTGTGAGCTGCCTGATGTTGGTGATGGGAACCAAGCTCAGATCCTTAGCAACAAAATCCTTGCCCTTAACTGCTGAGCCATCTCTCCTGTCCTCAGAAGATTTTTATGCAATAGTCTCACTTTCTTTAGTTCTTTATGCCGTCTAATTTCCAATATGAAATTCTAAGTGGTTGAGGAAGAATACACACACACACACACACACACACACACACACACACACGCACACACACACACGGTTTGAATAAAAACTATCTCTCATAAGCTCAGGTATTATTTGAACACTTGGTCCCAGCTTCTAAGGGGCTTTGCTGTAGAAGACCAATGGCCCATAGTGGCTGCGTCGCAGAGACTGTGTAAAGCTCACCTTCATGGTCTCCCCAAGGCAGGACGTCAGGAGTCCCTAATACCAAGCGGGTAACGTGTCAAGCCCTCTGAAAACACTGTTCTCTGAGGGGCCAGTCAGCCACCAGGTGGCAGGTTGATCCCATTATGTCCCTTTTTACCATGAATGTGGATTCGTTCTCCCCACTTCTGTTTCTCCCGTCCCTCTGCTCTGGGGACAGCACAGTCACTGTGGTGGAATTCCCTCTCCACCACAGTAGCGAGAGTCTACCGGGTGAATTTATTACAATGCAAAGGAAGTACAGTTGGTAAGAGATTCGGGGAATATGATTTATACGGTTTATCAGAGTCAGATGTGTGAAGTAGAGCAGAACCAAAAAGAATAGAAAGTGAAGTGATGTGGGACAGTGTGCAGCAATCAATCAGTCGATCAATACAGAGAAGGCACGTAACCCAGCTTAAGTGCTTTTATAGCAGACATTGAGATAATTCACTGGCTCATGAATCCACCAATAGCATAATGGATGAACTTTTTTTTTTTTTTAAGCCTAGGACAGTCTTGAACTTGAAGTGTAACTTGGGCCGGCTTTAAATTTGTGATTTTCTACCCTCAGACTCCCAGGTCCTAGTGTTACGGATGTATGTCACCATGTCTGGCTTCAATTAGTCCATTCTTGAGAGTGAAGATCAAATCATCTCTTAAAGGTAACCCCCACCCTATTCTTAATATAGCACAATGAGTGTTACATTTCAGCATGAGGTTTGGAGATGATAAATCATAATCCAGCCACAGCAAAACCCAGACCTCAGTTTCCCAGTTAGTCACTAAATGGTTAAGATGCCCAGTGGTGTGCTGGCTGGTATTGAATAACCACATCCATTTGTGTGGAGAACGAAGAGTGCAGTTGTCAGCATTTGTCAGTGTCTGTTGTATAACTACTCCCACAGTGACTGATTCCAAGCTACCAAGGCGCACCTTACCCTGATCACTGAACCTGAGAAACGATGGGCCTAGCCGTCTATTCCCATGAGCGGGTGCAAATGGTCTCTGGCGCAGCGCTGAGTGCTTCTCAGTCACCCTGTTGCGCATTCTCCAGTCCGGAGGACAGTGGAGGACTTCATGTGTTTCTGATAAGTGTACACGTAGCGGCTAAACTAAGCAAATCACAATCCATGCAGAGAAGGGCTAGAGTTTGAAAACAAAACAAAACAAAACGTACGTGGAGAGACGAAGCAGTGGTTAAGAACACTTGCTAACCTTCCAGAGGATCACGGTTCAGTTCTGTTCCTAGCATGCACACGGAGGCTCACAACTGTGGGACTCCAGTTCAAGGGATCTGATGCCCTCTTCTGGCCTCCAGGGGTATTGCGTGGCATTTGGTGCGCAGGCATGCCTGCAGGCACTCATACACTGAACTTCTTCCAATAGGTAAATCAATTAAGTGGTAATGGTCCACTAATTCAGAAGATTTATGTGGGAACAATTTTTCTGAGAAATGCTGTTTATAGTTCACCTTTAGACTCAAACTATCATCCAACTTGGAACCAAGTTGATAACGCACTTCCAGATCACTTAAACACATCATTCTGCTTACACACCATATATTCAACCTGTTCAGAATTAACTGACTTCTAAGGGCAGCATTGCAATCAGTCTTACACTAATTTGGACTTGCAATGTAATGAACTCCAACAAGCTCAGCTAACCGCACAGGCTCGATTGTACCATGTTCCCATCTTTTCTGTGATCCACCTGTGACCCTACTCTTAACAGTGTGTGTGTCAGGGTGGTGGTGGTGGTGGTGTATGTGTGTGTGAGAAATGTGATCACCAGGTCTAAGAACACGGGCTACAGCAAGGTGTTACAGGAGCCCCTCCCCCAGTATGTTGGAAACACCATGGGGGTACAGAGTGATGAAATGTTATTGTTGGCTCTGTGTGCTGTTCTGAGTCACTAGGACCAGAAAAACAATTCCTCCATGAGACTCCTGACAAAGATGGATTAACGCAAAAGTTCCTTGTTCCTTTTTGTTACCATATTTGCTGTGTTGTTCAATATAGAGAGAGGATGGCCTTTATTCAGGAGTTTCCTCTGCTTCTTAGATTAGACTCTTTTAGATTTTGATTTAGGAGAAAGCAAAGCTCTTTTAAATAAATCAGGCTCAGTCCTGTGTAAATGACACATAGATTAGTGTTTCCTCTTTCATGCAGTATTGCCAGAGGTTTGCTTTCCTGATTACTCATTCAGGGAAGGCTCATTGAGAAGTTACTGTGCTGGCCTTTGGCAGTAACAAGGGACAAGTTCCTGTAGTTAGAAATGACTTAAGGGCCTAAAACCAGGAACCAGAGGGATAAGCAATCACAACCAAAATGAGGCATTTCCCCCAGGTAACCAAATCCACTTTCGCTATAGCTCAGACTAGCCCTGCCACCACATGAGGACACCCAGCCTTTAAGGAACAGATGAGTCTCAGAGAGAATCTGAGCTCTGGGCAGGATTCTTCTGAAATTTCACAGAAACAACACAAATAAGACTTTGAGTCATACAATCCACCATTGAGGGATATTTGTTTACAGTGACACTTGGAGATTGCCAATAAAATTGAACGTTAAGACAGGGGCTGGAACTAGCGACTAGCTGACCAGAATTAGCCATAGAGGTTTTGGAGGACCCCGGATACATATAGAGAGACACAGGAAGTAGTAGGTAGGGCTGAGAAAGATTTGTGGGCCCTTTTGGACCAGGGAAGGAGAGAAAGAGGTCATTGGTCACTTCTCTGCTGCTTCTCTGTTCGATCAGGTTTTTACCCCAATATCTGATTCCTAGTTTTATTCAGTAATAGAACAAGTCAAGTAAAGGCTTAATCTAGCACCCAACACAGGGCCGAGATCATGAGGCAGACACAGCCAGCTTTGCAGCTGCTGAAGTTGCAACTCGCAGCCATCCCTGTCATTCAGGTGGCCTCTGTGCCCTCACTTCCAGCCATGCAGGTTTCTCCTGCACACTCCCGTGTCACTTTCCAGGTAGCTCGTTCTCACTCCCCACGGGTCCCGGGCTTTCCCTGGACCCACTCCCCGGGTCATGCATGCATCAGATCCCTGGTTTTGACACCCCACTTGTACCTGCTCCAGGCTCTATTGCTCCCGGAAAGGCCGCACACTTTCAGTCCATCCCCCTTCCCCAGCTACACACGAGCAGGTGACCCCAGTGCCCACTGTGCTAGCCTGGCTGCCTGGGCACCCCACTGCATCCACCCCCCCACACAAAGCCTAGCGTCACAGCTCCAGCTGGCTTCTCCCTACTCCTCAACCCCCGCCATTGCTGCTGTAGAAAACCTGAAAAGTCAGCAGATCTGGTGGGACACCCGGGAATTCTTCAGGGGAGAATTAGATTTTATTAGTATTTATCTTTCCCATGTTGAGATTAGGGAATATTGGGCTGGAGAGATGGTTCAATATTTAAAAGCACTGGCTGCTCTTCCAGAGGACCTGGGTTCAATTCCCAGCACCCATATGGCAGCTCATAACTGCATGTAACTCCAATTTCAAGGGGATCAGACACCTTCACACAGACATACATGTAGGCAAAACATGAATGCACACGGAATAAAAATAAAGAATGGGGAATATTGTCAGGCAGTGGTGGCGCACGCCTTTAATCCCAGCACTTGGGAGACAGAGGCAGATGGATCTCTGTGAGTTGGAGGCCAGCCTGGTCTTTAAAGTGAGTTCCAGAATAGCTAGTGATGTTTCACAGAAAAACACTTTCTCAAAAAACTGAAAAAAAGAAAGCAAGAAAGGGGAACATTATGATGCAAGGAGGTAGGACTCTGAATGGTTCCACAATGGATGGTTTGAACTTGGAGAAAATAAATAAAGGAATAACCAACATAGCTGGGATCGACATAATGTCAATTATAATTATTATCAGCTTGGTAATTCATGTTTTATCATTAAAGAAGTGGTTTGACATCTGTGCCAAATAAGAAAAATTGGCTTATAAGATGCAAACCTTAGAAAAACCTACTAATGAAACTAAGGAAAGTATTCACACACAGACAGAGAAATTTAGCTCAGAACCTATCACACCAAGGCATGATAAAATGGAAGAGGAGAGGCCCAAGGTTATTAGAAAACCAACCTTAGTTTATGCCATACAAGAACGGCCACCAGATAATAAGTAACCCCAAGGCTATGCAGAAGTAACCTGGAATCCTGTAGAAGTGTTAGATTTGAAGAGATTTAAGGAAGCAGTTATTTCATATGGGTGCGTTCACCCTTTGTGAAACAGATGTTAAATTTATAGGCAATTCAGAACAGAATTATCCCCCAAGACTGGAAAGATTTAGCTACAGCAATATTGGAAGCTGGTCCTCAGTTACAATGGAAAACAAAGTGGAAAGATAAAGCCAGGGTCACAAGAACAATGAAGTAGGGCTATCAGTGAAAGTCAGCATGCTGATTTGTAAAGAGAGTTTGGATTTGATGATCTCACCTTGGCTCTATGCTATATAGTAACTTTGAATGCTTGGGGCAGGGTTGAAGAATCAGGAAAGAGAACTGAGTTATTTACTAAAATTATACAAGGCCCCAAAGAAGCCTTCACTGATTTTTTTGCAAAGATTGAGTCAGCTATAAATAGAATAATATCAGATCTAGAAGTTAGACAAATATTAATTGAATCTTTGGTTTTTGAAAATGCCTATTCAGAATACAAAATGGTGATTATACCCTTAAAGGCAAGATCAGCAGCCATAGATGAATGGATTAGAAATACAGCTGATATTGGATCTCACATTTATGATGCTACTTGGATAAGAGAAGTAATTTTAAAATTTTTTTAACAAAAAGCAAAATGCCTGATGTTTTAATTATGGTAAACAAGGTCATCTGAAAAGAGATTGTAGTCAAGGCGTTCCTAGAAACAATGTTCTTTCTAGAGATAATACAAACAAAAGACCCCAGCTTTCTGGAATATGCAGAAGGTGTGCCAAAGATCAGCAATGGACTAATGAATACAGATTATTGGACTAATGAATACAGATTAACAAGGGATAGACAAGTAACCCTTTGCCATCCGGAAATGCCTTAGGGGGCCTCTTACAGGCCTAGATATCAAATTTGATTGTATCCTGGACATACCACCTTCTATGCGTTCTTCTACAGAAATTCTTATACAGAGAGAAGACAATATCTTAGAATGGATCTTTTATCACACAGAGTAAAAAATTAAAGACCTATGTAGAAAGAGTTCTGAATTGCTTCTGAAAGGAAGACTTTGTCAATTAGCAGGAATAGACCAGAAAGAAATTGTGGTACCTTTTACTAATGCTTAAATTGCTTTTTTCTGGGCAGAAAAAAAAAATGAACATTGGCAAAGAGTTTGCAGTAGTTTCTTTGGAGAAATTAGCAACAAATGTCCCAAAAGCAAGAGACTTTAGTTTATAAAAAGAATTAATTGGTTCCTGCCTCACGTTGTACAAAGAACTCCAATTTCTGGAGCCCTACATTCTATACTGATGGAAATAAATCAGAAAAGGCAGGTTATAAATCAGATTATAAATCAGGAAATTTATATAAAGTGGCTCAAAGCCCATATGATTTCTTTCAAAAGACAGAATTATATGCTATTCTCATGGTATTATTAGATTTTCCAGACCTCTTAAAATAGTTATTGACCCTCCATATGCAGAAAGAGTTGTTTTACATATTGAAACTGCTAAATTTATACCAGATAATTCTGAATTAACTTCGTTATTTATTCAATTATAAGAAATAATCAGAAATAGAAAGCATCCCTTGCATATAACACATATCAGATCCCACAGAGGTCTGCCAGGCCCTCTGGCACAAGGTAATGATGAAATTGATCAGCTATTAGTAGGAAATAAACTAGAAGCCTCAGAAATTCATAAGAAACACAATGTTAATAGTAAAATTTGAAGAAATATCTCTCTCTTTCTTTCTTTCTTTCTTTCTTTCTTTCTTTCTTTCTTTCTTTCTTTCTTTCTTTCTTTCTGGTTTGGTGTTTTGAGACAGAGTTTCTCTGTGTAGCCCTGGCTATCCTGGAACTCACTCTGTAGACCAGGCTGGCCTTGAACTCACAAATATCTGCCTACTTCTGCCTCTCAAGTGCTGAAATTAAAGGTGTGTGCTGCCACTGCCTGGCAAAGAAGATTTTTCTAGCCCTTGGCAATAAGCCAAGGAAATGTTCTATTTGTTCTCTGTATAACCAAACTCCACTACCTGAAGAAAGTAACCTAAAGGGTACTCAAAGAAAGAAAATTTGGCAAATGGATGTGTTTCATTTTCTGAGTTTGGAAAATTAAAGTATGTGTACCCATACCATAATTACATATTCAGGATTTCAATGGGTACCTGCTTTGAGTTCTGAAAAGGCTGATTCTATAGTTGCACATTTATTAGAAATTATGGCCATTATGAGAATACCTGTAGAAACTAAGGCTGACAATGCTCCAGCATGTGTGTCTACTAAAATGAAACATTTTTTTGCATATTAAAACATAAAGCATATTACAGGTATACTACACACTGCTACAGTTATAGAAAGATCTAATCATACTTTTAAAAATACACTTAATAAACAGAAAGAGGTAATAAAGATCCCAAAGATAGATTACACAATGCTCTATTAACTTTAAACTTTTTAAAAGATAAGAAAGGAATGACAGCTGTGGAGAGACATTGGACAATAGAAAAATTTGCTGATTTAAAAAATTAAATTAGTCTGTGTACTTTAAAGATGTGTCAACCTCAGAATGCAAATCTGGATGTATGTTACATTGAGGAAGAGGTTTTGCTTTGGTATCTACCACAGAAGCAAAGCTATGGATAGCATCAAGACTGATAAAGATTAAACTCAAGCAAGAGTGATCTCTTGGTTAGGGGAGGCAATAGTTCATCAAACATTGTGACCACTCAATCTAAACTAACTTATAAGACTAACAAATGCCTTTCATTTGATCCGATATAACTGCCAGAAAAGGGACTCTCTAAAGTTAACATTGGGGCAGGGCTTTGTTCTTGACTTTCCAGGAGAATAAAAATATCCAATAAGGATTTGACCACTGGACAAATGAGACATTGGAATAAGAAGGACAAACGATTAAGAGAAAATGTCCCAAGAAAAAGAATAAATTGACCTAATGATATGGCAAACTTCCAGTAGGATGAAATTTCATAGATCTTCCCAAATGTTTGTTTCTGCTTTTCTCTACAGACATATAAGGCAAATGGTCTTTTTATAGTCCCAATTCAATTAAGAATTATGATGGGAAAGCTCTGTTAACCAATCACGCCTAGTTAAGGCGTGGCTACCTGGACCCCAGGAAGAAAACTGGGAAGAACCTCTCTGCACGATTCCTGCCGGACACAGAAGAAGTCGACTCCACATTCTTGTGCTGTGAGTTTTCCATTGTAACCATTAAAAATATAATTGTTATCCTTAAGCTGGCCTGGTTATTTCCCATATCGAGCTTGTTCGCAACACCTGGCGCCCTATTCATGGGGCCTCTAGAGTCTCTGGTAGCTCTGGCCAGCCACGGTCATGCTGCATTCATTTGGGCATAGACTGGGCCAGCTCAGCACCCAGCTCTGAGCCCCATAGCTGTCCCCACGCACTTCCCCGCTGCTCGCCAACGAAGCCACTTTGGGGTCCAGCTGCCCAGAGCTGGAGACTTGTCTAGTGTGGCTATTGAACAGCCAAAGACCTTCACAGAGCACACGGTCTGTGATTTATACTAAAAAAAACTTCTTGATTTGAGTATATTTTTCAGTATTCCACCTAAATTCTGATCTAAACCGAGCACGTGAATTCAAGTGCACTACGACACCTACTGGCAGGTAATGGTTATTGCACCTACTCCAACTGATTAAACCACAGGTGAGATTTATTATTTTTAAATATAATTAATACACTACTGATTTTAAAAAGGGCAACATGTCAGACAATCTAACTGTCCAAGGTTTCAATAGCCTTTTCACTTACACCATGTGTGAGGTCTTACAAGACGCACACAGGATCCCCTAGAAAGAACGTCACCCCTATGACAGCTGGAAGCGATTTTAGAGGACGATGTGCCCTCTCCCAGCAAACTTTGCCCTCAGCCTTACAGACATCATTTAGGGGTTGATTATAATTGGTATACGGTTGAGGGTTGGGGGAAGAATTTTATAAGCTCAGGGATCTTTTTGAAGAAAAAAAGGAAAATTGGATGATGGGATAATAGATTGGTATATGTGAGTTATTGTTGATGCACAATTACATTGGTATAGATTCTTGTATGTTGATACAAAGTTAAATTATATTAAATATTTTATGCATGTATGCTTCTACCTCTGTATAAAACATTGTGTATGTATTGATATATATATATTTACCATATTGCTATGTACATTTCTACCTCTGATCAAGATACTCATACATTGTTTATATTTGGAGGTCATTGTCCTCATTTATTGCACAATTGTTTATTGTCTTAGTCTTTAAGTTAGATAGATATTAAGAATTATAGATCAATAGTCATATTTATATTTAGACTAATCAGGTTCTTTAGATACATAGAGATTATTTTCTATATAGATAGATAATCTTCAACCTCTTCAAAGAGCTGTAAAAAATGGCATTTAATCTAATTTAGGGCTCTGGGGTGGTGAGACACAATCACTCCTGGCAACACGGATCTATTCCCGAGAGAATGTTGAGCACCAAAGATACTCCACTGGGAGCTTGTTGTCTTCTTGGCAGAACTGGCCTTTGGGCAAAGAAATGCCCATACCTCAATTACTGACAAAGATACATAGTATCCGTAAATGGATAAAACAGGACTGTCAAATCCTGCCAAGACAGGGTAAGATAGTTTTGAAAAGTTTCTTCCTTTTGAAAATGGTCTGTCAGTTACGTTAGGCCTTAGCCAAGTTTGGTTGCTTCAACATTGCAAATGAGACTTTAGGTGATTTCCCAGGTAGCCAGTTGTCTCTTTCATTTGTTGCACATTTTGGAAGTTTCTTGATTGCACTTCCTATTTACTCAAGTAATATTATTTCCCTTCTCAGATCTTCGATAAGGTTGAAGATTAGATAGTTGTAGTTACCTTCCTCATGGTTTAGCCAAGCTTAATTTCAATGTAAGATTTAGACTCTTTGAGATAGAATGTTTAATAAAACTTTTGTTATGTGTTCTTTGTTTAATATTGTCTATATTGTTTGTAATTTTATATTTGGTATCTGTTCCTATTGTATATAGTTGTATTGGGTTTGGATTGATCTTGTTTAGATAAAAGGGGGAGATGATGGGGAAGCTCTGTTAACCAATCATGCCTAGTTAAGGCGTGGCTACCTGGAGCCCAGGAAGAAAACTGGGATGGACCAGGTGCGCGCTCTCTCTGCGCGATTCCTGCCGGACACAGAGGAAGTCGGACTCCCCATTCTTGTGCCGTGAGTTTCCCATTGTAACCATTAAAAATATAATTGTTATCCTTAAGCTAGCCTGGTTATTTTACATATCAAGCTCATTCGCAACAGAATTAAAACTGGCTTTGGAGCTGGAGTGTGGTTCAATCCTCCTTTAAATCCAAGCATGCTTATTGAAAGAAAATCCAAAATCTCTGTCTCATATGAGAAGATCCACCTGATATGGAAAAGAAGAAAAATCCAAATTAAGGGACTATTCTATTGCCACTAATCTCATAATCCTTTGGTTTTATTTTGATTCTTTAAAACATTTCTTAAGATATAAATATTATCTCAAAATTTATAAGATTATTAAATTTATAAGATTATTATATTTATTTAAACTTTCTGTTGTGATATCTATGGTCATATAGAGTACTAATCCTAGAAATAGGCTTCATCTAGCTTCCTGTGTGTGATTCCAGGCTTGAGTTTGAAGCAGGTAACTAGGAACTGAGTTTGTGTGCCCTGGATGTACTTCAAAAATCGTGATTCTTTAACCTCTCAGAGATCTGCTGCATATGAGACTTTTAATGTTTAAGCTTTTGGCAGTGAACTATGAGCATTTCTGATAGTGACCATTGAGGTGTCTAAAAAGATAATGGAAACCTACAACAATGGATCCACCTGGATTGTGGTAACACCAGCAACTAAGTTGACAAACACCATCCAAAGATCAGCTTTGGATTACAAACTGCTCAGGAGAATTTTAAAGTGGCTAGCTAAAGATGGTCCAGTATCATTGACTACTCCAGTTGGGACTTCAGATAAGCCAAGTACTTCCCCCTCACACTGAGACTGGACAACAGCTAGCTCTTCGAGGACATGACTATTATCCCAATTTTCTCAGTGCCTGCTAAAGATGCTGTCACCCTCTGACAACAGGAAGCAATTTTAAGAACATGATACCCACATCCCCAAGAGGTGGGGTGGGTGTTTTTTGGTTGTTAAGTGGATTAGGATGGTTATCATCATTTAAAGGGGATGGTTGCAAGTTGTTATTGTCATGGTCAGGAAGGAAACTAAGCAAGGAAGATTATATTCAAGGATCTAATTCTGAAAAGAAAAAGGGGGATATGGAATGATAGGAAAAGGGTAGATTATTGAATCTACTTTTAAGCAAATAAACAAAAGAGCAACTACTACTCTTAAATATTTTACATTGGTATGGGTTTTTGCATACTTATACATATTTAAGATTATTTTTATACTATATTTGTGTTTCTATTCTTGTTTAAGTTATTGTACCTATGTAGTTCATTTAACAATGTAATGTAAAGTTCTAGTCCTTGAAAATTATTATTACAAACTATTTAGGATAATTAAGAAATGCAGTTTAGTAGTTAGTCATCTATAACAATCAAATTTGTGGCAATGTTAGGTATATTTTCAAGGTCAAACAGATATGTTTTAGATAGATAAATGGTTTCCAAACACTTAAGAGACTCACAGAATATGGCATTTAAGATGCTTTAATAACATAAGACTTTTCATGACAGTGAGATGTGTCTGCTTCTGGCAGCACTAATCTACTTCAAAAAATGCTGATGGGCATCAAAGAACCTCCATATGGAGTTTGCTTTCATTGTAGCAAAGCTAGGCACTGGGCAAGAAACTGCCCTCGCCTCCACTGCTGAAAGTGTGTTGTTCAAATTGGACAAGCAGGACACAAAAGAAGACAATTGCTAAACTTTCCAAGACAAAGTAGAACAGTCCTTCAAAATTCCTGCTTCACAGAAAAGTCTATCAGATATTATAGGCCTGTAGGCCTAAGATGGATGCCCCAATGTCACAGAGAAAGCTTGGGTGACAGTCCAGGCAGCCAGCTATCTCTGTAATTTCTTACAGAGAACTTACAGAGTTGTTTACTCTACACTTCCTGTTTACTCAGTTAATATTATATCCTTCTCAGGTCTCTGATGGGGTTGAAGACTAGATAGTTATAGTTACAGTTTTCCTTAGTACAAAATTCAAAAAAGGAACTCACAAAAGAGATGTAAAGTGTATAAGGTTGAGAGGCATAAAAGATTAAGTTGTTTATCTAAGAAGATGTTTGTAGGTCTAAAAAGATATTTCTAGGTTGGTAATACAAGTTATAATAGAAAGTGAATTATGATACAAACTTCAGAGTCACCAAGATAGGATAGGCAATAGAGCATTTTTTCCAAATCTTCCTACTACAAGTAGACTGGACATTGTGAATGTAATTCTTTCTTGATAATTATTCTTATTGGATATAGTTTTACTTTGTTAAAGTTAAAACCTTTCCTTTTATTTAGAGAAACCTGATGATTGTTCTTATTGTATATAGGTTTACTATGTTAGAGTTAAAACCTTTCTTTTTATTTAGGCAAAAAGGGGTAAATATGAGATATTTGTTTGCGCTGACACTCCAAGATTGCCAATAAAGTTTAACTGTGAATCAGGGGGCAGAGCTAGTAACTACCTACCAGAATTAGTCATAGAGGTTTTGGAGGACCCAGGATACATATAGAGAGACACAGGCAGTAGTAGGTAGGGACTGAGAAAGATTTGTGGGCCCTTTTGGATCAGGGAAGGAGAGAAATAGGAAGTCACTGGTCTTTTTCTCCACCACTTCTCTGATCAACCAGGCTTTTACCCTAATAACTGACTATTGATGGACTCCTCTGTCCCAACAGCCAACTCCCAAATAACCACACAGACACTTATTATTAATTATAAATGCTCAGTCAATAACAAAGGCTTGTTACTTGCTAGCTCTTACAACTTAAATTAACCTATATTTCTCATCTAAGTTCTACCATGTGGCTAGGTACCTTTTTTCAGTATGGCATATTCATCTTGCTTCCCCCAGAATCTCTTGGAGACCCCACCCTTCTTCATCCCTGTAGGAGGAGGGGCTGCTTGTTGGTTCCTGCCCCCCGGCTAGGTCAGCCCCGAAATAATCACACAGAAATTATATTAATTAAATCACTGTTTGGCCCATTAGTTCTAGTTTCTTATTGGCTAGTTTTTACATCTTAATTTAACCCATTTCTATTAATCTGTATATTGCCACGTGGCAGTGGCTTACTGGGAAAGATTCAGCATGTCTGTCTCTGGCAGCTCCATGGTGTTCCTCTCTCTGACTCTGACTCCTTTCTCCCAGAATTCAGCTCTGTCTTCTCCACCTACCTAAGTTCTGCCCTATCAGGCCAAGGCAGTTTCTTTATTCACCAATGAAAACAACACATAGACAGAAGGACCTCCTACACCATTTTCCCTTTTTTGTTTAAACAAAAGGGAAGGCTTTAACTTTAACATAGTAAAATTACATATAATTACAGTTACAAAATTTATATCTACTTTATCTTTTATTATAACTAAGGAAAACTATAACTATAATTTTTCAACTCCATCAAAGACTCCAGAAGGATATGATATTACCTAAGTAAACACGAAGTGCATTGTAAGCAACTTTCAAAACTCTAGAATTGACAGAGACATCTCACTGCCTGGACAGTCACCCAAAGTTCTTCTGTACCGTTGGGGCATCCATCTTCAGCCTACAGGCCCACAGTATCCAGCAACTTTTCCATGAAGCAGGAAATTTCAAAGACAGTTCAGTCACCTTCTTCTGTGTCCAGGATCTTGTTTAATTGTATTAGGCAGGAACTTATATAGGTTGTGATATGGGGTGGGAGTCTTAGGATGAGGTGAGATGAAATAAGGAATAAGGGCCAATAATATTCTACCATGTTAGTGGTGACTGGGCAGAGGCAGGTTTAGGTAAGGCTGTGATGAGTCACTTATATGTGGAAGTCGTGGTCAAAGACAGGTCTCCAAACTTGAGTTAGGCTCAGGAAGTTACAGTGGGCCTCATGCCAGGGCCTTATGAGGTTCAACAGGAGTGGACCTGATAGCTATGTTTCATCTGTCCCCTAAAGGCTGAAGTGTCTTTAGATCATGGCAGTACTAGTATTTTTTTTTTGTTTATTGTCTGAGGAATGTAGTCTCTTACACCACAAAATTTTTAGGAACTTTCATTGGGAATGGTACATAGTGTTGACACAAAATACAACTTTCAGCCTCAAAGGGGATGAGAGATAGTTTATTCTAGTGTCAAATATGAGTGACTATGGCCTGGAAACAGATTAAGATTTCCTCATCTAGTGATTTGGATGAGAATGTCCCCAATAGGTTCAGGCACTTAAACACTTGGTAATGTGGGATTCCTGTCTGTATGCTGTGAATACCACTGGTTAATAAAGAAACTGTCTATGGCCTGTGTAGGGCAGAATAGAGTTAGGTGGGGGAAACTAAACTGAATACTGAGAAAAAGAAGGAGGAGTCAGGAGATGCCATGTAGCACTGCCAGGGACAGCCAGCCAGAACCTTGCTGGTAAGCCACAGCCACGTGGTGATACACAGATTCATAAAAATGGGTTAAATTAAGATGTAATAGCTAGCCAATAAGAAGTTAGAGCTAATAGGCCAAGTAGTGATTTAATTAATATAGTTTCTGTGTGGTTATTTCAAGTCTGGACAGTTGGAACAAACAACAGGCTCCTACAACAAATTGGTGTTTCAACATATGCTAGCTAAATCCACATAAAACCTGAGAGGGTTTGGAAAAGAATTCTAGACACCAAAAAACAAAGTGTAGCTGCATTTCTTTTCTGGATGAGCTCTGCTTGCTGGCGGCATGCTGCAGCTCCTGTAAGAGAGGTCTTCCTGATTCAGTGATAGAAAAACAAAACAAAACAAAAACCACATGGTTTTGAAACGGTGGCTTTCCTGGGCTGTGTTGCCAAGATGAACTCTCTCTTTTGGGAGGTCTTACTATGGAGCATTTGACTGGTGTTTGTGGGCCTGAGTGCTTGTATGCTCACTCTGGGTCAGGAGGAAAGTAGTTGAGGCCATGCCCTTGGCTCAGCGCTCCCTGCCTGGGCAAGCAGCAGAATGAGGTCTACTAAGTCTGCACAGGAAGGAGAGCATGGCAGATTCCTGCCACCATACACAGAGATATTTCCAAGCCACATAGTATGCTGCATGGCATATTTAGCTTCTACTTAGATAAGAAGGGTTTATATGCTTCATGGTGCTTTCCAGAGTTGAGGTGGTGAGGTTGTCTTCCATTGGACTGGGAAGAGCCAACAGGCAGGTCCTTGTTGGCCCTAGCCATGCCTGCTTAGCAAAAAGAAAGAAAGAAAGAGAAAGGAAGGAAGGAAGGGAGGGAGGGGAGGGAGGGAGGGAGGGAGGGAGGGAGGGAGAGGAGGAAGGAAGAAAAAGATGCTTCTGGTCAGAAAATAATTACAGACACACAATAAAGAGGATGATGGGCATCAAAGAGGCTCCTTATAGCATTGGTTAGCCATTTGTGCAAGAAACTCCTCTTGCCTTGACTGTTTAATGCTATGCTGTATGAACTGGACATGCAGGACCCACAGAGAAATGACTGCTGAACTTGCCTAAAGGTGAGATGATCCTTCAGAGTTCCTGCTACATGAAAGAGTCTGCCAGACATTCTGCAAGACACAGAAGAAAGCAACTGACATTGCCATTTGCAATGGACTTTGCCATTACAAGACAGAACAGATCTTCAAATTCCCTGCTTTGTGGAAAAGTCTGCTGGATACTATGGGTCTGTAGGCTGAAGATGGATGTTCCACAATACAGAAGAACTTCAAGTGCCTTTCCAGGCAGCGAGATGTCTCTGTTAATTCTAGAGTTTTGGAAGTTGCTTACAATGCACTTCCTGTTTACTTAGGTAATATATCCTTCTGAGGTCTTTGATAGAGTTGAAAAATAGTTAGTTATAATTATACTTTTCCTTAGTTATGATAAAAGATAAAGTAGATATAAATATTTGCTGTGGAACAATAGTTTTACCCTATAATGATTGGTTTCTTGTACTTTTTAAAAAAAATGCTGATTGGCCAGTAGCCAGGCAGGAAGTAGAGGAGGGGCAATGAGAACAGGAGAATTCTGGGAAGAGGAAAGGTCAGTCTGCAGCTGTCACCCAGTTGCAGAGGAAGCAAGATAAGAATTCCTTGCTGAAAAAGGTACCAAATCACATAGCTAACACAGAAAAAAATTAATGGGCTAATAGAAGATGTAAGAAAGAGTTAATAAGAAGCCTGAGCTAATAGGCCAACCAATTTATGATTAATATAGACCTCTGCATGTTTCTTTGGGACTGAATGGCTGTGGGACCTGGTTGGACAGAAACCTCTGTCAATAAATATTATAACTGTAATTCTTCCTTGATACCTATTTTATTGTATGTAATCTTGCTATGTTAAAGTTAAAACCTTCCTTTTTATTTAGACAGAAAAGGGGAGGTGATGTGGGATTCCCCTTTGTATGCTGTGAATACCATTTGTTAATAAAGAAACTGTCTATGGCCTGTGTAGGGCAGAATGGAGTTAGGTGGGGGAAACTAAACTGAATGCTGGGAGAAAGAAGGAGGAGTCAGGAGACAAGATATAGCTGCTGCTAGGGACAGACGAGCTGGAACCTTGCCGGTAAACCATAGTCCCATGGCGATACACAGATTCATAGAAATGGGTTAAATTAAGATGTAATAGCTAGCCAATAAGAAGTTAGAGCTAATAGGCTAAGCAGTGATTTAATTAATATAGTTTCTGTGTGGTTATTTCGAATCTGGGCAGCCGAAACAAACAAGTGGACTCCTACAACAACTTGGTCCCCTGTTAGTGATGCTTTTTGGGAATGTTTAGGAAATGCAGCCTTGCTGAAGGACGCATGCCCCTGGGAGCAAGGCTTTGAGAGTGTATATTCTCACTTGCTTCCAATTTGCTCTCTTCACAAAAAAAGCAGAGACATGTCTTTGAAGAGAAGGGAGTTCTAAAAGGCAGCAGAAGCACCAGCAATGTCAAATGCTGCACAGATGTGAAGCGAAGTAAAAGCAGATGAACAGGCCCTGGCCACAAGATGCAGTCAGAACGGTTGACCATTCAGCTCCTGCCTGGAATGTCTGTAACATGAGGGCCTGCTTGTTGGGGTTTCTGTCCTGCCCAGTTCTCATAGCCAGCAAGGTCCCAAAGAATCACACAGAGGTCTCTATAAGTTTATAAACTGGTTGTCCCATTAGCTCAGGCTTTTTATTAGGTCTTGTAACTTATAGTAACTCGTTATGCTAGTATATGTTAACCACATGGCTTGGTACCTTTTTCAGCAGGGCAGGTCACATCCTGCTTCTTCGGTGTCTGGGCAGTACTGGGGGAAGAGCTCCCTTCTTCCCAGAATACTCCTGTTCTCCTTGCCCCACCTCTACTTCCTGTCTGGTTGTCCTGCCTACACTTCCTGCCTGGCTACTGGCCAATCAGCGTTTATTTAAAACATAATTGACAGAATACAGAATTGTCCCACACCAAATGTCCTTGCTGATTCGTGGCACCAGGGCTCAAGGACACAGATTCTCCTTCCTCCCCAAAGCATCACCTTAGTCTCCAAGTCTTGGGCTGTCTCCAGAGCACAGGACCAACCTTGTAGTTTGGAGGTGCTGGCTTACTGGGATGGGAGCACCTTTTTGCATCCTTTCCAGTGGGTGTGACTGAGTCATTTGAGACAAGATGGAGACACAGGCTGTGGATTCTGGGCAGATAGGCGCTGACTTAAGTCACACACTTAGGTGCTGTTGGGCTTGGGGCAGGCATGGCAGTATAGCCTCAGAGGAGCTCCAGAGACCATCCCTGGAGGGGGCTGGCAAGAAGGAAGCAAGATCTTCACAGTGCCCAGCTTGGCTTACATGGGTCTAGGCCTGGGAAGGACTATCCAGGCTTCAGAGGAGGCCCCACCAAACCCTTTCCCTACATAATTAAAATGAATGTGTGCATGTGCACGCACTTGTGCATGTGTTAATGGGAACGGAATCTAGAACTCAGCTACTGAACTATATTCCCGGCTCAAAAAGAAATATTTTTAAATGAGAATGCTTTTGTGTATGTGTGTACATGTTCATGTGTACATATCCATGTGTGCATTTTGTGTACATGTTTGTCTGTATGTGGAAGCCAGAGGTCAACCTTGGGTGCGGTTCCCCAGGACACCTTATATTTTTGAGACAGGATCTCTCGCTGACCTGGAACTTGCTGATTCAGCTTGGTTGGCTGGGCATTGAGAACTAGGGGATGTGCTTGTGTTACCATGCTGAGATCTTTTCACATGGGTTCTGGGGACTGACTAAAGCCACCTCTCCAGACCCTTCCATGGCTTTTGTTAACCTCTGCTCGCAGAAGCAGCACTTCTTATTCAGGTGAGATGTGGTTGATAGTGGACCCTGTCGGTCCCACCCAGCCCGTCCCTGTGAGAACTGGAGAGTGACTAACTTACTCGGAAAGAAGGAAAAGAGGGAGAGCTGGAGGGGTGGGGCTGGGAGGGACAGCTCAGTTCCTCCCTGACCTTCTCTACATTTAGGTGACAGTAGAGCCGAATGATCATGTGCAGCAACAGGCAGTGTGGCCTCACAGGACATGTGACTTCCTCTTTGAAATTTACTCAAGCCCCGAGTGGGTTCACTGGACTTACGACACTATGGGTTTGGAAATTTTCATTTCCATTTCTTCTTATTTGGGGTAAACACAATTTTTAGGAAGTCTAGAGCTCTCCAGAGCCACAGAGAATGCTGTGGGACCTGCCCAAATGCCCTCTTCAGGGCCATTGCATCTGCCTCCCTCATTCTGTCCTCCAGGCAGTGCCACCTCCCAGAAGAAAGCTAAGGACAATGGCTGACGTGGGGCTGCAGGAACATGACCTGATCAGGGCAGCTCTTAAGAGCCACCACAGCTCCACAGCTGTAGGACCAGCTGAGAGGTCAGTAGTTACTACATGATGGTCCCGACTTCCGCTGCCCGGTGCTGCCTCGCTCCATCCTCTACAGACAAGTCTGCTGGAAACCCCTGCATGACAAACTTTTTAGTCACACTTTGGCCTCTCAAAGCTCTGGATTCCTAGGAACCCAATTCAGAGTCTGACTCTTGATGCCAATGTTCTTTCATGGAAAGTTAGTCACAGGTCAGCAGACAAGAAAATGTCATGCTCTTGAGTTCCAATACTTCCCCTTATCTAGTCCCATCTCTGGGGCACAAACAAATGACCCTGAAATCATAACACACGGCTCTTTACTCTTCCGGTCTGCTGCTCAGTAATAGATACATAAATAATAGTTATAGATAGGTGATAAATAATAGATATCTAGTAGATGCTGAGATTATAGATAGAAAGATATAGAGATATGGTGTAGGAGGGTCCTTCTGTATTTGGGTTGCTTTTATTGGTTAATAAAGAAACTGCCTTGGCCTTTTGATAGGACAGGACTTAGATAGAGAGGGAAAAGAGAACAGAATAGTGGGACGGGGACAGAGTTAGAGAGAGTTGCCCACCATGAAGCCTGCCAGGTCAGACACGCTGAATCTTTCCCGGTAAGCCACGACTCGTGGTGACACACAGATTATTAGAAATGGGTTAAACAAATATGTGAGAATTAGCCAATAAGAGGCTAGAGCTAATGGGCCAGGCAGTATTTAAATGAATACAGTTTCTGTGTAATTATTTCAGGCACCGGGAGCCAGGCGGGACATAACAAGGGGCCCTGCGCTGGGAACCAGGTGCCGGGAACGCAGCCCGCGCACCTCTTACTACAGAGATAGACATGAGAAAACAGATATTTGAAGGGAATAGATTAAGGTGTCATATTTCTAAGCAGCTCATACTCATCTCTCATTATCAAGATAGATCCCTGAAAACTGACATCGTTCAGCGCTCATCTTCCTAGTATTCCCCATCCTGACACTGAGTGGAATGTAACGTGCCAGTCAGAAGTCACACCAGAGGCTTGAACAGTAGACATTATGTATAAAAGGGTTACTAACTGAGGGGATCGGCTACTGAAGAGAGTACAGAGAACTCTAAAGTGCCCAGGAACGACACTGCAGAAGCTGCCGTTGCAGCCAGGCTGCCATGGAGCACCCAAAGAAGGGGACTTGGAAGACATCCAGGGCCCTTCTCCAGGGATGGCTGGTGCACTGTAGCCTTTGCTTTTACAATCAAGAATTAAGCCGGGAATGGTGGTGGCACACGCCTTCAGTCCCAGCTCCGGCAGAGGCAGGTGGATCTCTGTGCATTCAGAGCCAGCCTGGTCTATCTAGCATATCCCACGTCAACCAGGGCTACACAGTGAGACCTTGTCTCCAAAAAAAAAAAAAAATTGTTTAACTAGAGTCAGTACACTAGAGGACTGACTCTGAATCTTTGGTAAAAGCATTGCTTCCTCTGAAGTAAGAACTTTGTAACAAGGAGATAGAACACAATGTGTGATGTTCAAGGGACCCGATCCTTTGCAGCTTCCCTGCCCATCCTCTCAATCTCCTGCCCCTTCTCTCCTCCTCCCTCTGCTTGGCCCTGCAGACCCTCTTGCCTACCAACTATCAACACAATTTACCTATTTGTCTTTATCTGTTGGATATGAGCCCTCGAAGGTGAGGACTTTTGCCTCTTCTGTTCACTGATTTTATCATCTCCTGTGTCTGGAGCAGGGCTGGCTGGGTGCATGCTGGGCCCGTAGCAATGTTCGTTGAATGAAGTGGCTGACTCACTGGTGTGTGTGTGGGGGGGGGGTTGAGCACATGGTCTAGCGCCTAAGACTGACAGCAGGGTTGAGCTGCAGTGATTAGGAGGAACTCAGACCTTCAACGCTAAGATCTCTGAGCCTCATACCAAAACTTTAGAAGGTGCTTTGGTTTGACAAGGAAGGAAGCTGTGGCTTCAGTAAGATTCGTGTGTAAAAAGGAAAGGCTCCCTAGTCTGGGCACTTTGCCATAGGGACCTCTAGAAGGTGGAACCTAGAGGAAGGTCGTGAGGTGACTGTATTTGAGGGGAACTGTTGAGTCCCAGCCCCTTCCCCTCTCCCTCACTCCCCAGCTGACATTAGGCAGACAGCTTTCTCTGCCATGTGTTCCCACCAGGAAGCACTGCCTTGGCTCGGCCCCAGAGGCAGCTGACCGAGTGAGAACGGACTGAAACTTCAGAAAGTCAAAATAAGCTTTTCCTCCTTTTTAAACTTGATTGTCTCAAATATTGCATCCCAGTGATGGAAAGCTGACCAAGACGACCAAGACAAGTGTCCGTGTGCGTTCAGATGCCAAAGCAAGCTTTCCTTGAACCTCTGGGTCAGAGATTAAGCTTCTTCTTTCCCATAGCCTTCAAGAAAACAAGCAACCACAAACTCTGGTGAGGATGTGAGAAGCCGGGAACCTTACACCCCAGGTGGGAATGTAAGCTGGTATAACCAAGATGGAAATCAGTGTGACAACCAGGCCGGGGGGGGGGGGGGATGCTTGAGGGAGGGGTGGCTCAGGGATAGAGCACTTGACCAGCATGTGGTCCTAGGCTGCCTCCCCAGCAGTGGCAGAAAATAACATCACATTAGAAGTTAAAACAAACATTCAAACAAAAACAAAGCAAACCCCTAAAAACAGAACTGCCCTGTGACCCAGCTGTGCTACTCTTGGGGAGATACTCAAATGACTCTGTCACCAGACCTCAGAGATACTTACACAACCATCTTTACTGCTGCCCTGTTCTTAACCTCTAGGAAATGGAGCCAGTCTAGATGCCCAGTGACAGATGAATGGATAAGGAAACTGCGGTGTGTAGACACAACAGAATTTTATCCAGCCACAAAGGAAAATGAACCTATTACATGTGCAGGGAAAGGAAACTGAAAGTCATGATGTAAAATGAAATAAAGCCGAACTCTTGCATATGTGGAATCTAGATCTAAATGTGCATGTGTGTGTGTGTGTGAGTGTGTGTATGTATGTGTTTGTGTGTGTATGTGTGCATGTGTGAGTGTGTGTGAGTGTGTGTTTGTGTGTGTGAGTGTGTGTGTGTGTGAGTGTGTGTGTTTGTGTGTGTGAGTGTGTGT
>PVIU01013573.1:0-55415 GCA_004026605.1 Ondatra zibethicus | reverse complement strand
AGGCACACCTGTCTGGAAGTGTTTGGCCTCTGGGCATGCCGATGAGAGATTATTTTAATAAAGCTAAATGATATGGGAAGCCATCTTAACAGTGGTTTGGACCATTCCCTGGGCTGGTGTCCAGAATGAATTGTCTCTTTACCCTGACAGGCCACAGTGGGAGATCAGGAGACAGATCCCACCTAAATCTAGGTGAGAAACCAGTGAGTTCAGGAGCAGCTACGTCACAAAATACCCCCCCCCATAGCATGAGTGATAGTCAGGAAAGCTGCCTCCTTGGATCTCCACTGGAGAGTCTCCTCTATCTCAGTACCACTGCTGCTTGTGTAGCCTGGAAAGTGACCTTGGGTGTCTTGTAACATTCTTGGTTTCCAGAGTCTTGCCAGCCTCCCTCTCCAGGATGTTTCCTCTCAGAGGGTCAGCTACACAACAGTGCTGTAAGCAGGAATCACATCCCCTCTCCAAAGTGTCCTGAGGAATGTCTCCACTTCTTTTTGTAGTCCTGACCTGTCTCTTCTAGGGAGTGTCCCCTCTGCCATCACTATGGGTAGCACCCCCCCCCCAGATTCTGTTGTCACATTCACTGTGTTCGATGCAGCCTGAACCTCTCCAGGCCTCCATCCATCCAATTTATTTCCTTTGCAGTTTAAAGTGAGTTGTAGACCTGTGTGCCCTTCTCCTGGGACATATCAGCTCTCATCTCTTGATTTATCTTCTTAATGACCATTCCTAGTTTTGCTGTCCAAGCTGTAGGGCTGGGAAGTCACCTACGGAGGCATGAGTGGATCTCGGCTCACTCTCTGCGCCTGTGCCCCAAGGCCCGGGACACTGCTACAGAGAATCTTTGGGGAGGGTGAGTAACCATAGCTGCCATGTCTCCTATTTGTCTTCCTGAAGAAGTCAGCTCTCCTGCATGCTTGCCTCCAGACATTGTTGTGACTGGCAGCAACGCTCCTTCCCCAAGGCTCTGAGCCAATGGCAGCCAGCTGTGCTACAGTTCCCAGGCCCACAAAGGCTGCATCCTCAGCCCTGTGCATGTCTTGTGGACTGCCATGTCAGTCAGACTTCAAGGCATCCGGAACTTTTAAAGCTGTTGCCCTTCTCATCAAATGAGCCAGGGACAGGCAAGGATTCTGAGAGCTGAAAGAGTACTATGGGAGGAGGTGGGTGGGCTGCTGGAGGCTGGACTTCAAGAACCATGGGAACACAGAGTTTGGGGAAGCAGAGGCTGGGTAGTCCACTTGGGGACTCTGGACCCTGCTCTGGGTAGGGATGGCAGTAATTCCCTGGAAGGTTGAAGATCTCAGAGAAGGCACCAAAGGACAGGTCCAACTTCTGTGTAGAATCTGAAGACATTAGACTCATAGAAGGTGGGAGTCTTCAAGTTAAACCAATCTTGGTTCAATAAGCAAAACTGCATCTTCACTGGGCACGAAGGCCCTCTTTCCCTTATTGCTCTCCTCCAAACATTTTACAGCAACTCTTCCATGGGAGTCAAGTTGGATTAGGTGTTTCCAGTTCCTGACAGACAAGTAGGAGGTGTACTGTTTAATTTAAGGGCTAAGCATCCTGGCATTTTGGTATAGGGGGAGGGTCCTGATACTGGTACCCAGTAAAATCCAAGAGATGGGCAACTTGAAAAACACTGAGAGAGAAGATTAAAATGTTCTCACCTCAGGCTTCCCAGTGTGTGAGGGAGTGTGTGTGTTAATTAGTTTGATCTGGCCATTCATACTCCTAAGAGCTGCCTGCTGCCTGAGAGACCTGGCTCCAGGGAGACCCAGGGACCCTGAGGGAAGCCTTAGAAGTTGACTTGCTGAAAAGTGTTCCCTGCCCTTGGGAGAAGAGATGTTGGTCTCCAAAGAAATCAGGGCAGGGGTGGTAGTTTGAGGATGCCCGGCCTGCTTCCCTGGTTGAAGCCTCCACAAGAAGGGCTGGGGTGGGAACCGGAAGCAGCTCCATGCGGGGCTTAGAACACACTTTCTTCTGCTTCCTCAGCTCAAGATTACACACTCAGGCCTGGACCCTTCAACAGCCTTTTTTTAAGATACATAGTCATGACCTTTTCTGGCCACTTGGTGTTTCCTGTGAGCCCTTTGCGTGATCACCTCCATGAACTGTGAGGGCAGCCTGACAGCTCACGGCTGTGCCGTCACACACACAGAGAAACTGAGGCTCCAAGAACTGACCTCTCCAAGGTCTCCCAAAAGAGCTGAGGTTCCCACCCAGTCCAACGGACCCTGTGTCCACCAGGCCCGGTGCTTGCCTGAGTTCCTTTGCCCTTGTACACCTGCTACCCTGAGCAGAGGGTCTTGGGGTCCGACAACTCCTGAATGTCTTTATGTGGAAGCCACTCGGATAATGGTCAGAACACATGATTGAGAAAGTCTCTGCAGCCATTCAGCTTCTCGGCAGCAGAGAAGCTCAGAAATCATCTGCCCAGACTTAGAGAGCAGTGTAGAGGTCTCATCACCTGCTTCCTCATCGGACCCAGTTGTGGGGGCCTCATCCTGGTCTAGACTCTCAGGCAGGGGGGAAGTTCATTGGCTCCTGTGACTATCTGCAGTCTCCAGCCAACATGGGTCATCTGTAGGAGGCTCCTTAGGGACTTGAGTGTGTTCCCACTCAGCATCAGAAATCTGTTCATCACAGGATTGAGTAGTCTGTTCCTGTGGCCTCCCTGCGAGTCCCGTGGGCACATTCCTGATTGGTAACTTTGAACAACTTTCAACCAAAAATGCATTGATGAATTGGTACCTGCTCCATGGACTCCAGGGGACTCTGGGAGGCCTATCTGACCCCACACTCGCCCCCTTGATTGGAAATACCCCTGCTGGGCAATTCTAGTCCCATTCTAGCTTTCCCAAACTCCAGGCCTTTGCATCTTTCCCATCTTGCTTCCTTCTAGCCTCCCAGGCCAATGCATACACTAGTGACCCACTAAAAATGTGTATTTCTGGGAGCATACCATTGTTTCTGTAACGGGCCCAAGGAACTATCTATTACTTCCTTGTCTAAGATGTCAGGGCTGGATGATCATCTTCTGCATTTTGCTCCATTGTCAGCTCTAGCTAGTGGCAAACGCTCCTCATCATAGCCATAAAAGGACAGAAGAGAGTGTGGTTGATTAGTAATGTCTGTCACGGGCAGCAGTGTGAGTGAGATACGCTTGTCACATCTGGATCATCTTCATTGCTGTCTAATTTTGTCATTTTATGGATTAGGAAATCAAGGCTAATGAAAAAAAAGAGCTTTAGGATAATACACATGAACTTCAGGGACTATCTAGAATGGAACCCAGATACCCTGCCTTTCCAGTCCAACAGGTTCCCCACGTGGCCTATGGTTAGGATTCTGCATAGACCTCCAGGACTGTGTTCCTGTGTGCTGAGTCTCAAGCAGTGGTGGCTACTGCTCTTGAAAACTTTCCAGACAAGGCACGAAGGGCTGGATGCTCTCATGGAGCTCCGTCCTTGCTCAGGCAGACAGACAATGCTCAGGGAACACAATGACATGCTGGGAGGTCTCTGCTCTGTGTGTATGCAGACATAGTGAAGTGGGCTCTCTTTCACTGGACAGCTGTATTCTGTCTCTCCTCCAACCCCAAGTGAGCCTTTTCTGTAGACTAGAACCCATACTGCCCATGGCCCTCAGAGAGCACAAAAAAGCCCTGACTTTGAATCAGTTCCACAGTTATTAGAGGAAAGAATGTGGTCGTAGGAGGAGGGGCTACAATTTCATCCCAGGGCCAGCTTGGCTGACACAAGAGAGTATGCCAGCTCAGGGCTGGACTTGGGAGCTAGAGTTTGGCTTGGTCCAGGACACACTGGCCTTGTGCTGTCTGTGGGTAAGGGCTACTGCTGCCAGCCCATACCCCTGCCAAGGACCTTTGATGCAGGTCATTTAGCTTGGTGTCCACAGTGGTAGGGGGTACCTGTAGCTTTTAGTGGGAGCCAATGGGCTTATGTATGCATACCAAGTCCTGCATGGGAATGCGCTGTCTAGAATGCTAGGAATTATCCCCTGAAGACGTCCTGATGGGGAAGATCTTGGCTTAATGGAACCTCTGAACTCATGGACAGACCTAGGGGAGGCCCAAGCTGAGAAAGGGTCCTGTCTCTGTACCTTCTCTGATGAGCCCTTGAAAATAGGGTTCAGCACCTCTCATGAGTTTACTACATAAGGCTCTAAAGGCCACTTCCATGTACCTGGTGCCATCCACTACCCATCCACTCCTCCCTCTTCTTTCTGTGCCTCAGACACATCCACTCAGCATCTGGGCAAAGGTCCAGCCACAATGACCCCTGTCCACCACTGCACACACACTGGCCACCAGGGTCAGCCTATACACCCAAACTCCCCACACACCAAGCCAACCAGCTCTTCACTGCCCATGGCTCAGCCGTTCAGCCTGCTGACACTTTACTGGCAGGTCCCAAGGTGACCAAGGCCAGCTGCCCAGGAAAGAGCTTGGCACCCACTCGAGAAGCAACAGAACATGTTTCCAGTGGGGTTCCAAGCCAAGATCCCCTGTCCCTTCCCACCACCACCATCCTGCTGGCCTCTGCCGGCCAGCCAACCCAGCACATTAGCATTTAAATATATCCGAAGTCAGCACCCCCAAACCTTCTTCCCCATCGAAGCCACCAGGGAGGAGCGTTTGAATCCTTCTCCTGGACTCCAGGCCCCTCATAATGGCCATACTGTATTCACTTGCTTCTGTATGTGGCATTAGCAGAGAGAAGGAGCGAGGGCGCCTAGCAACCCGGAGGAGGCTGAGAAAGAGGTGGGAAGGAAGCGATTCTCATGTAATTATTCACTTCCACAAAAGCCGTTGTCAGGTACACACTGGAAACACAGCTGTTTCATTCTTCCCCTAACCTACTTTTAATCCTTTCAGAGGCCTTCCTTCCCAATAGGAAAGGTGGAAAGAAAGACTTCAATTCAGCCCTTTTCTGCCAGGCTATATAAGTTACGCTTTCGCTTCAATTGAGGGCTCCACTGAAAAAGTTTTTGTGTGTGCATGCGTGTGTGTGTGTGTGTGTGTGTGTGTGTGTGTGTATGTGCATGTGTGCGTCTGTCTGTCTGTCTGTCTGTCTGTCTGTCTAAAAAGGAAATGTTCAAGAAAGGTTGTGGGTCACTAAGCCCTGTCCTGGCTCTCAGACCCAAAAGCCAAAGGCCACATGCACTGTTGGGTCTGGTGGTTTCAGGCGTATCATCTTCGCTGAGCTCTGGGAAGGCAGGGAGCCTGGAAACAGAGAGAGGCTGGCTCTTCCCACCCATCACTGGATCCTGCACTCATGACCAAAGGTGACAGGTGTATCTGTGCAGTGTTGATGTGTCTCAGAAACCTGGCAGTGTGGAGGGAGGTTGGCTGTTAGAAAAGAAGTGAGAGTTTGTTTCCTTACCATAGATGACAAAAAAAGCATCAGAGTGAGGGGCAGGTGTCCAGTTCCCCTATTACACACTTTCTGTTCTTCTGCCATTCACGGATGACAAACATGAGGCCCAGAGACATAAAGACCCTTACCTGTGGCCACACAGAAAGACAGCAGAAGAGTGAGAGTCTGACCCCATCTGCTCACCCAAAGCTTTTGCGCTGCCCGCAAATCCCTGAGAGGCTCAGAATGAGGCACCTGACAGAAGCTCCCCACCATGTTTTGTCCCCAGAGCCATGTGTTCCCAAGTCCAAATATTCCAGGGTCCGTCTCCACACAACTGAGTGGGCAGAACTCCTCTCTCTAGTGGCTTGCTGCTGGCTTGCCCGTGAAGAGTTCTGATGCTGAGGGTGAGATGGGAGAGCAGTTGGAATGCATCACATGACTCTCCCAGGCCTTCGTGTCCTAGAAACCACTGTGGTGACGAGGGTCGCCATCAGCATACACCTGTTTTGACTGGTGCCTTCGTAAATTTCACTCTGAACACAGCCATTGGCTGACCATCAGTGAGCTCTTTGCTGACCTAGAGGTACATTCTGGCTGGGGTTTCACCTTCAAAAAGCACACCTCTTTGGCTCTTAGCTCACTCTTGGCTCTCTCACCTGCCTGTCTCTGCCAAACGTTGTTCCTTCTCCGTCTTCGTCTCTACTTGGAGGAGCTGGGTGAATTGTGGTCCATACTGTGGTCCTCACTCTCAGAGCTCAGTAGGTGCATCTGTGTTATAGGAGAAGGGATACAATGAGAGCCCTGACCTTGATCTCTGTCTCTCTCTGCTTGGGCTGTCCTGGGGAAGGGTAAAGTCCATTGAACCCCTAGGTTCATTTAACACTACGACTAGGCTGCTGTGTCCCCTATGGATGCTACTTCTCGCTCCCCAGGCAGGGACCCTGATTCCATCCTTTGTGTGTATGAGAAAAAGAAAAACACGGTCCCTACCTGTTCAAAGTGCTCTGCCCCCAAGTGCCCTGGGTTAATCACCCCTCCGTGCCAGCCCCAGGGGCAGGTACAAGACTCACAGTACTATAGTGTGAACTGTGGAGCACTATCCCTGCCGACTAGGCCACACACTGTGGCAGTGTGGCCTCTGAGTAGGGGAGAGAATTTGTCCTCATGACTACAGCTGTCCTTCCTGAATCCCAAGGGTCCCACTGGGATTCAGGTAGGTAGCCCCCTGACCCATGTGCTAGGGCTCCTTGGAACCAATTGTCGTAAAAGCTGTGAAGGGCTTTTCCTGTTCCCACACAAATCTGCCCTAAAATCTCTGAATGTGGGCTGCCCTTGCAGCGGGGCCAGCACGCCCCCCATTCATCCTGCAGAACACGGGGAGGATCCTCTCCTCCACTGACCCAGCTTCCTCGGGGTTTGTTTAGTGAGACTGTTTTCCCTTCATTTTGTGTAGGGGGTGGGGATCAGAAGCCATTTCTTCTAGGATCCTTCACCTCTGCTGCTCCTGGGAGATGCAAGCAGAGGGGCTGATGTGTGTGGTGCCCATTTACCTAGGGCCATTCATTTTGTGGAACTCTGGGATGTCAGGTGCATGCTGAAGACCAGGGGATTTTCCTGCCTTTTTCTGAAACATAGACCCAGGAAGCCACAGGCTCAGACCTGAGGCTCCTTTAAGAACTGTTTGACCTGCAATGGGTCCATTTCCTCTTCAGTGAAAACAGAGATGCCAGAACTTACCCATCAAGAACGACATGCAAATCCTCAGATTTGTGCATGGAAGCCTTGAGAACTTGGTCCGCTTTGATCCATGTTAAGTCAAGTCTCTTCCTGAAGGGCCCTCCAACTCCTTGGAGGGATCGGGAATCTTTGTTTTCCTGTTTTCTTCATCTCTCTTTTCTTTGATTGTCAAATCCTTCCATGGCCACCATGCTTTCCTTCCTTCCATTCATCCATTCATATATATATGAATGGAAATATATATATATATATATTTCCTAGTAGCACAAGAAGTACAGGCATGATGTAACGCCTTAGAGATAATTTGATATGACCTGCTTGTCATTTATTCCCTCTTCTTGGTAACACTTCCCAGACTCCCTTGCACTTATGTTGGAACCTCATGGCCTGGACAGAAGTGATAGGAACCAGTCCCCACAGGTCCCAGAAAGTTTCCTGAGGAAACTTCTAGGTTCTTATCTCTCTGCCTGTAGACTGTAGGAAGCTGTTATTGGGGTGGCAGGAAAGGCTTGGGTCACCATGTCATGGTGGAAGAGAGCCCCTGCACAGGCTACATCTGGCTCTGTGGAGGTGACAAATAGCCTGGTGTCTAGCTGAACCCCCAGAAGTAAGGACGCATGTGTGGTCCAGCAGTCCTCACCATGACAACTGCAGCAGCTCACTGACAAACTCATTAGCTCCTGTCTACACAGAGTGGCCAGGCTTGCGGCCAGGCACAATAGCATCTTCTTAGCCACAGGCATATCTGCTGCGCAACCTCCCAGACTCCATGTGAAGACATGCCATGGCTCTTCCTGGGACCCTCTCAAGAAACCTGGCCTTAGCTCTGCAATGCCTGAGATGCATGTGTCTTTAGTAGGAAGGCTGACATCAGGGCTGTGGAGATGACTGGTTAAGAACACTGACTGTACTTACACGGAACCTGACTTTGCTTTCCAGCACTCATATCAAGTGGTTCACATCCAGCTGTAACTATAGTTCCAGGGCTCCAGCACCCTCTTCTTGCCTCCATGAGCACTGCATGTGTGTCATGAACATATAGACAAGCAGGTACACACATACACATACATTAAAAATTAATCATTAAGTAAAACATTTTAATTTTCTAGAATGGTTAACATCAACATGAGTTTTCCAAATGAGGGAGGTTTGGGATTCAGAGTCAGGAGTGTTAAGTTACTGCAAAAATCCAGGAACTTTTCAGCTCTATAACTTCAGCTCAGACTTCTGTGTTTAGCCCTAGACTTTACAACAGTCTCCTGAACGTCTCCTGATTTCTCAGACTTGCATTTCCAAATGAATACTTTACCCATCACCCCATGAATCCCCAGCTCCCTTAGAAGAGAACCATGTTGAGTTGGGGTATTGCACTGTTTCTGCTGTCTGCTCAAATCTGTGTACTCTTCTCTGACCTCCACATTCAAACCTGCCTTCTAAAAATGATCTTGAGAACCAAGGAGACAAGACAGCAAAAGAAAATAAATCAAACACACATTCAAATCAAATTAAAATTTCCTGGAGTCCCTAATCCCAACAGAGAAGCCAGAGAAGTATGAGTAAAAGCAATTGGCAGGGTCTTCTAGTTGATGAGGTGACTGCATGAACCACAACAGCAACTGCATGGGGATTCTGTGTGAGCAGGGGAGAAGAGAAAAGGCAAGCTACAGGCTGAACACCAGGAAGCCTAGGGAACTCGCAAATGCTTGCCCTGAGGAGACCATGCTAGGGCAGATAATTGGTGGCCTATCCAATGATATTAGACTAACCCAAGAGGGTCCATGCGGGTTCCTGGTAATGGGGGAGGATGATGGTAGGGGCAGGTGAGAAGCCCAATGGCAAGAGACATGACCTTAAGGAGAAGCCAGTCTGAGCAGGCAGAGACTAGGACAGAGAGGGAACAAAGACATCTTGGAGAAGAGTGGGCTAGGAATAAGGAACAATGGCTTCAGAAAGCATCAGTGGTACTGCCACCATTTTAAAGACTCTGATAGTCGCCAAAGAGGAAACCCTAGAACTACAAAGTCTAGAAAATATTTCCTGGGCCATTGCCATCCCTCTGCACAGCAACATCCCCTTTCTGCTACAACAGGGCAGCAGAAGAGGATCATGGTCCCACATCACAAATGGCTGTGATAAGAAAACCATGAGAATAGGGTTCCCATGGGTGAAGAATGTACTGTAAACAGAGCCACAGGACAGCCCAACCCTGCAGCACCCCAGAGCCAACTGAAAGAGACAGAGATTCTGGGATAGCCTACCAGGAAGGGCTGGCCACTCACAAGAGAAAAGTAACTAAAAGAAATGAAAGAAACTGAGAGTGGCCATGATAGTATCAGGAGGTAACAGAGCCTAGTAAGGAGGAAAATAAAGATCAAGTCACAGAAATAAAGAGATACTTTAAAGTGCCAGAAATGTCTAGCAAGGTGGCTTTGTGGGGGAAGGTACTTACACCGAACCTGACAACCTGAGTTTATCCCCAGGACTCACATGGAGAGAGGAGAGTATAGAATCTCTCTCATGTACACACACACACACACACACACACACACACACACACACACACACACCTCCTTCAAGTTGTTTCCTGACTACAGGAGCACAATGCACACATGTATCTCCACACATGCATACACACAACAAATAATACATAAACCAACAAACAATTGTAATTTTTTTAAATGTGAGAAAAATCAATGCGTATAAATAATATGCAAAGAAGGCCCAACATTAAATACAGGTCCATAACCAGACACATCTAAAGCAGTAATGAAGGGCTGTCTTCTACTAGAACAGAAGACTTGAACTTGTGTCTTGTTAAACTTATTTCCAGCTGGCACTAGGAATGTGGCTCAGCTAGGAGAGTGTTTGTCTAAAATGCACGAAGCCCTGGGTTGGAGTCCACCACTGCATTAGCTGGATACCTGTAATCCCAGCACTTTGAAGGTGGAGGCAGGATCATGGACTTGAAGTTACCCTCTGCACAATAGGGAGATCAAGGCCAACCTGGGCTACATGAGACACTATCTCAAAAATAAAATGAGTTTTTTAAACTGATACATAAAGTATAAAAATTGAGTATGCTGATGGGGGAGTATATATATGTATATATATATATGGTATTGTGTAATTCAATGTACATATAAATTTTACAATGTTTAAATCAGGTCAAGCATCTCTGTCTCCTTGAATATATTATCATGTCTTTATGGTAAAAATTTCCAGACTCCTATCTTCTGGTTTTGTTTGTTTTGTTTGTGCAGTGCTGGGACGAAACCCTATGCTGTGTGCTCTCTAGGCAAGCTTTTCACTACTGAGGGCACCTTTTCCTTGTTCCAGTGCAGATCTGGCCTGTCCTTAATGGTTCTAATCTCAGCAATCACAACCTCTCTTCCAACACATGCCTTGGCTGACACAGCAAGTTCTTCAGGGTCCTTTTCCTCTCTATACTGTAGTTTTTCCCGCCCCATTGGCTTTTTTTTTTTTCATTATAACCTGCATATGAATAACTAATAACCACATGAAAGTCAATATTAAATTAGTTTTAAATCTTCCTTACAAGAAATTAGCCCAATGTTTTGAAATTTAGCTTCTGGCAAGTTCTTAGGATAAGGGCAGAAAAAATAACAAGTTTTTTTTTTGCCAAAGTATTATAAAAATGGTCTCTAGCCCAGATGCAAATATTGTTCCCCCATGAAACCTCTTGAGCTGGGCCTCCACAGTCCACATAACTCTTAGCACACAGTCTACCAAGTGTTGCCTGGCATGGCACATTAAGTTCTGCTTACAACATTCAACTGCTTTTCTAGTCCAGAGTTTCAAACTTTTCCACATTCCTGTAAAAGTCAGCATGACCAGGTTTGTGATATGGGCCCACCCTGAGTTGGGAAGGAAAGATGTGAGATTCCCCTCTGTATGCTGTGAATAAATTTTATTACCATTGGTTAATAAAGAAGCTTCTTTGGCCTATGGCAGGACAGAATATAGCAAGGCAGGAAATCTAAGCAGAGATAGAGGAGGAAAGAAGGCGGAGCCATGTAGCTGCCCAAGGAGCAAGCAGTAACAAACCACGAGCCTTGTGGTAAAATATAAAATAATAGAAGTTGGTTAATTTAAGATGTAAGAGTTAGCTAATAAGAAGCCTGAGATAATAGGCCAAAGAGTATGTAATTAATATTAAGCCTCAGAAAGCTGCAGAAGCTAGTGAGTGGGACCTGGTTGGTGGAGAGAAACCAGTCCAGGGAACCAGCGGAATGGAGGATATTTGTAGCTACAAGGAGTAAGTTTCCAAGGAGAATGCAAAGACCAGCTGCTCAAAAGGAAGAGATGGGGGCTGAACTTCCAAGAAAGTTGTCTGCAAGTGAAAATCCCATGCATGGGTTTGGGGGTGCATACCATCAGGGCATATGGACAAGAAGTTCTGTGAGCTTTTCTAACTCAGAGTTGAGGACTGTGGTAGGGCTCTGTAGAAGGATGGTTGAACAGGCTGTTCTACCAGTCTCAGGTCTCCTCCCCTCTGTCCTGTGGGATGCTGAACTTTCAGGACCATTAGCCACAGGCGTAGTCACTTGTGGCCAGTCAGCCTCAAGCATCTCACAGGACAGTGCCAGGAGTGGGCACTATGTGCCCGAGCGAGCATCTGGGCCATGTTCTGCCTCTCCCTGGGGTCTGCTTGCTTTTCTGGCACATGAGAAAACCGATGCAGGATGCAGCACTAACGATATATGTTCTCTCTTCTCAGTCTTCAGCAATTTTTACTCCGCTAGACCCTTGCTGCCACATATAGGCAGCCTCAAGCTCCTGCTGCTTTAAAGATCCCTCCTTGGGGTTTGATTTTCCTTTTCATGACCACTCTCTCTGCCTCTCCATTCACAACAGTGATTCTTGAGCTTCATGGGGGTTTATCATGTTTAATGTTTTTAGTCTTTGAGAACTTCATACAGTGTGTTTTAATCATATCCACCCCTTTCTTCCTGTGACCTCCACTTTGCATTTTGTTTTTTAGAAGACACTATCTCACAGCACTGTCTTGGTCCTCTGGCTCTTACAGTCTTTCCAAGTCCTCTTCCAGGACGCTCCTGAGCCTTAGGTGCAGGGAGGTTGTGTACATGCATCCACTAGGGCTAGGTACCCATGGTCAGTTGTTCTGTTGTGGCTCTGTGATGGTCTCTGCTACAAAAAGCTTCTCAGATGATGGGTGAGAGCTGCGCTTATCTGTGGGAGTAAGGAAACGTGTTTGATGGGAGCTGGGAATCACACCGCTTTATAGAGACTGTGGTTGGTTCTCCTCTAGGGCCCCACGGCCTCACCAGCTGTGCATAGTTGACTAGGTTTGCAGTGCCAGGCACAAGTTCTCTCCTGTTGAGCATGCCTTAAGTCCAATTAGATAACTGTAGGTTACCCCAAGGTATGCATGTCATTGTGTCTTTCAGAATATCTTGTTATTCTCATCGTTGTTTGGGTTCATTAGTGTCACAGCTGGGTAGGATTATTGATTGCTTTTCTCGCTGGCAGCTTGCATGGCTCCTTCTGATACCAGGAGAGCTGGTCCTTACGGAGGCTTCCTGGTCAGATCCAGACGAATTCCTCCTGTGTCCAAATTATGTGGTGTCCTTAGTAATGATGTACCTTCTCTTTCTAGAAGGCACCAAGGGCTATGGCAATATTCTGTATTTTGGGGGGGAAGTTTATGGACGCATTTGACCGTCATCTCAAAAGGAGGCTTCCCATGCCTGCGTTGGGGTTGTTATTAGATAGTCTATGGCAATTGAGGGTTTACCCCAAGTGGTATAACTTTAACTAATCCATCTGTGTGTGTGTGCATGTGTGTAATTTTAAGTAAATACAAAATAATGATTCCTATGGCTTTTTTTAACATTCTTGTGTTCTGTTTCCAAATACCCATGTCTCAGTATGCCCTCATATACCAGCATTACACACACACACACACACACACACACACACACACACACACACACACCATGAATCTTCTCTTGGCGTTTCTCCTTAGCTGACGCTCTAAAGCCAGCCAGCCTGGCTTAGAAGAGGTTAGCAGATACTCCTGTCAGGGTCATAGACACTTCTCATATGTTACCATTGGATGTTTTCACAAATGTGAGCAGACTCAGACAGGGTGGCCTGTTCCATGTGTGCAAATCCTCGTGAAGGGATCATGCCTGGAATGGGGATGACTTGGGGGTCAGAAGGCTATGGGGCAGTACTGCTGTGTGCAAGAGAAAGCTATGGTCTGAGGGTCCCAGAATCAAACACACCAGGAAAGATGAGTTCTCACTTTCAGAAATGACTTCCCAGTCAGAGGTGTCTCAAGAAGAAAGACACATGTCACTCCCCATCAATGACAGCAGTTAGGCAGACGTCCATCGTAGGACTTAAAAGAGAGTCCTGTTCTGAGGTAGAGGCAAAAGCACCAGGATGCAGGAGCTGGTTTTCAACCTCACGGGGGCTGAAGTGGGTCTGGGTATGCTCTGCCCATCATGTTCCAGTTACGTGGCCTTGGACAGGTCACTTGTCCTCTTGGTTACTTGGCTCTAGGAGCAGGCACAAAGTGCCCCCTGCATAGGGCTGCCCAAGACTGCTGACATTCAAGGGCAGTCTTAATACAGAGGCTCAGCAAGGTGCTTTGCATACCAGAAGGGCCTAATAAAGGCTGCTCCTGTCTGTGTTCAGTGCTGAGTTTCATCTCCAGGTGGCGCTGGATGCTCAGCCCAAAACCAGCTTGAGTTTCAGCTGTGGCGTTCGTAGGTGCTGAGCTTCAAGCCTAGGGGAGGGAGAGTGCTTGAAAAGTCCATGTGATTGCCACGGTTAGGTCATGCTGTCCAGAGGAATTTTAGTCAGAGGGGACTTTGGTGACTAAGAAGCTGCTGGCTGGCTGCACCCCGGGGAAGCAGGCATTAGGGAATCTGTTCTATAAGCTAGTAAATCCGCACACATGCACAGATATGTGGGCACACACACCCCTGTTCTGTACTTGGGGTCAGCTTGTGTCAATACTTTCTCTGCACAGTTGTGGGACCTAGTCTTCACAGTAATTTCAATTACCAAGAAAAGGGAGTGGTTTTGGACTTAAGTGTGATGTGGCGTTAGAAGAAGGACCTGTGCCCAGAGCTCACTTCCTGGTACACTCAGCCTCACAGCAGGCTGACAGGGTCCTTCCTTTCCTACTTGGCAAATGAGGAGATTTAGCCTTGGGGACATTAAGTTATTTTTCCAAAATCATACCGCTGGAGCCAGGACCTTTAATATCCAAATACAATTTTGTTTGTTTGTTTGATTGCTTTGTTTTTGCTTTTGGTGGGGTTTTTTTTTGCTTTGTTTTTGTTATTGTTGTTCTTTTGGTGTTTTTTTTTTGCTTTGTTTTTGTTATTGTTGTTGTTTTAGTGGGGAGGGGACAGGGTCTCACTCTGTAGCTCTGGCTGTCCTGAAACTCACTCTGTACACCCAGGCTGGCCTTGAACTCACAGAGATCTGCCTTCCTCTGCCTCCCAAGTGCTGGGATTAAAGGTGTGCACCACTTCACCTGGTTTTATTTACTTATTTATTTTTTGGAGACAAGATCTTGCTGTGTATCTCTGGCCAGCCTAGTCACTAAGTAGACAGACTGACCTTGAACTTTCAGAGATCCTCCTGCCTCAGCCTTTTTAGTGCAAAGCTTACAGGCTTGTGCACATGGGCCCAGTTCAACATCCAAATTCTTGTTATGTAGTGGATTACTATCCACAACCTTTGGAAAAATCTAGAATTTATTAAAGTAATTTCTTTTTAATGAGGTTGTCCCAGAAATATAAATGTTTTAATAGGATTTGCCAAGAAAGTTAGGAAGTTAGATAGTCCCATCCCAGAATTTCTTTTGGGCGAGTACCCAGAGAACAAGCTTCCTTCTCCCACATCTGACTCTCCCTCCTCCCACATCTAATTCTCACTCTTCCCCCATTGGTGTCTCCCTCCCCCCACATCTGACTCTCAATGCCCACATTTTTGTGCCCTCCTCCAGGTGTGGGTGGACGCTGGGACGCAGATCTTTTTCTCCTACGCCATCTGCCTGGGCTGCCTGACCGCTCTGGGGAGTTACAACAACTATAACAACAACTGCTACAGGTGAGCCCAGCTGACGGCCGCAGCTTCCAAAGCCTCCTAGCTGTCCATAGTGCAGGGCCCAGAACACAGAGAGCTGCTTGTCAGCCCTGCACTGCCCCAGGATCACAGGGACAGAGCTGGGAAATCGCCATATGCAAGCAGAGTCTGCCCTGAATCACAGCAAATCCACCCCCACAGTCTCAGTCAGGACCACAGCGGCAGCGTGTGCAGCATAGGTATCTATGCAATAAGTTATGTGTGGTCACACAGCTCATAAGGAACCAAACTGGCTCAACACAAGTGTTTCCACACCAAGGACCTTGTTTCTGCCTCCTGTTGATTTTCACAGGTCCATGGGGCCCTCTCTTGACCCATCCTGGAGTGGCTGGACCCTCCTTGGCCCACAGTTCTCTTGACCTCCTGGCTACATAGGGTCCAGGCAGGGAAGTGACCAAGGCTGGGGAGCCTCACAGATCTGTAGCCTGAGTGCCACCATGAGGCTGAGACCCACAGAGGACCAGGGACACTCAGCACGCCATGAGACAGGCCCATGGAAAACCAGGGACACTCAGTAGGGCATGTGGGGGTGGGGAATAAGCTCACTCTGGGGTCTCTGACTGCAATGATCATATTGAATTCCTTACACCTAAGAACCCAGTACCTGGCACACATAGGTGGAAACTTACTGATGGATGGACAGAGCATCACACTGTGAGAACCCAGAAGCTCCCTCTGTAGGAAGGTGACTTTGGAGTTGTGATGAGGTACCACTAGGAGCACAACTGGTGAGAAAGTTCACCCTGTATACCAGTTAGCCACAAAGAGAAATCCTAAAGCAAGGAATTGAATGCTGATTTGGGGATGTGAAAAGATGGTAGAAAACTAAAATCAAGTCCGTGTGAAAATCTACACCATCCCACACATCTGAGAGGAAAGAGAAAACTATTAAATATATCACATTAAGAAGCCTGAGTTGCCCTCTCTTGATTCCTATACAGTAAAGGTATCTTTGCTTACTCTAGATATATGTTGCTTTTATGATTAAAAAGAAAATACAGTCAGGAGAGCCAGGCGTATTAGCACACAACACTAGCATGCAAGAGGCTGAAACAGGATTGCTGTGAGTTCAAGGTTAGCCTGGGCTACATAATGAGTTCCAGGCCAGCCTAAGATACAGTGAGACCCTATCCTCCCAGACCCATCCCAGCAAGGAAAATCAAATTAGTACAGATACCATCTATGTATTATTTAACCCCAAATCAAATTATTTATTAAATTAGAAGCCATAATAGTGGCATATAATGTGTTCAGGGGCTTAGACCATACATGTAAAGTTGAATGTGGGGGAGTTTTTTTTTCAACCAGCAACCTAGCAACAACCTGAAAATGAAGAGTGTTAGGCACATGTGGAGCTAAGAAAGGGACCTGTCCCTATCCACTGCTGGCAGGAGCTCAGCAGGCAGGATTTTCCCTCCTCTCCCTGTGCTCAGTGGAACAAAGCAGATGCTTGCAAAAATCTGTTTCCAGATTGTTCTGCAAACAGGTCTGCCCAGCAGTCAATGAATCCCCTCTCCTGGCATCTTAGCCTCTGCTGACTTCAAAGCCCTGGTTACATAAGCCTTCCCCAGAGGTTGCAGGGAGCTGTAGGGGAAGGCATGAGAGCAAGGGCTGGAAAAGCCCGGCCAGGCAGGGACCAGCCTCACGGGGCTGAGTGTGCTCACAGGTGGAGGCTGGCATCGGAATACAGAGCTGAAGGGGCCAGACATCCTGTGAACTCAAATATAAGAAAGTGATCTGAGAGGCCTCTGGGCGGGATGGGACTTGCAGAAAGAGATGTCTGCCTTCCCCAGTCACATGGTGGCTGAAGGTGACTGCCCACAGTCCGGTCTTGGAAGCCTTGATTCTTAGGAAGTGTTATTTAGGCCCCAGGAAGGGAATCTGAGAAGTCTGGATTCCCAACTATAATTTCTCTGAGAACTGACAACGGGACCTCACCTCCAGTCTCGGGATTCGGAGGACCTAACACAGGGCTGGTACACCAATGCACCTTAAACATGATGGGAGAAATCCAGAAGGGTAGCAAGCATGGAGTGATGCCTTCCTCTCCAGATCCTTCCTTCTTGCAGCTGGATATGTCGGGGCTGCTTAGACTTAAAGGGACTGTGCAAAGGGCACCTTGACTGGATTTTGGACAGTAAGATGCTAGTTAACGTGTAAGTGGGTTCCTGCTGCCTCAGGAATAATGTGGTCCCCTCCTGGACTGGGCCGAGTTTCTTCCCAAGCAAATGGGGCCTGCGATAGTAGAGAGGGTCAGCAGTTCAGGTGGCCTTCATTGCGTCAGAAGAGGTCTTTAAAGGGACCTGGATCACTCGTTGCTGCCATGGTAATGGTCATGACAAACATGCCCGGCCCCAGGGGCTGAGCATTCCTGTTCATACTCCAAGGCTGAGGTTGGCTAGGGAAACTGTCCTGGCTATGAGTGGGTGGGTTTGGCTTCAGGTCAGGCTGAAATCTGCTCTCTGTGTGTGCATCCTGTGGTTCAGGCTCAAAGGAACAGTGATTCCCTTGGGAGTTCTTCCCGTGGGGGGAGAAAATTTCACAAGAATGATAGAAGACAAGTTCAGCTAAGAAGATACCAGTCAAATGTCTGCATCATGTCAGCTAATGTCCTTGCTGTCCAAAAGTAGGTCACATGGCCAAGTCCAGCTGAGTGGACCTGGAGGTTCCATTCAGCTTCCAGGTGGGGGATTAGAAACAGCCCATGACATCAGGGCATGATAGCACTCCTTGCCTTTAATTCTAGCATTCAGGAGGCAGAGGCAGGTGGATCTCTGTGAGTTTGAGGCCAACCTGGTCTACAGAGTGAGTTCCAGGACAGCCAGGACTATACAGACAAACCCTGTCTAGAAAAACAAGACAAAACAAAAATCACAGCCCATGAGGCCCTGCTACCAAATGCTTTATCGTGGTCAGCCCCAAAGAAAAGGCCTGCAGGGAGATTCATAGCCAGACTCCTAACTCCTTGCCTATTGCTCTCCCACTGTTCCTTCATTACCAAGGCCATTGTGGGTTTGTCACCAACGTTAGTGTTACCTTTGCTTCTATTACAAAAAGCATAGTACAAGAAGCAGAGAGGAGAGTTCTCAGTCCTGCACATGAGCGATGCAGAGGTTCTGGGTAAGACAGAGTGCACTAGAGATGGGGGCAGGATGCAAGAGCGGGAAGAGAGCCGGGGTGTTAGCTGAGAGAATGCAAGGCCAAAGGAGCTCTGAGGCTCACCCTCCAAACCATTCCAAGCCCCACTGCTGAGTCTGTTGGTGGCCACGGCATATTTTCGTCTAATGGAATATAAGGGGATTCTCTGTGGTGTCCGCAGGAGGCTGCACCTAGTAGGAATGGGACTTTTAAACCCCAGCTCCTGGGCCAGGAGTTAAGGCCATGATGCCACTCTACCCTGGGACACCATTGGTCAGGATCACCCAAGTGCACCTCCTACACAGAGCAAGGCACTGGCATGCTCCCTGATCTGAGTTGTGGGCCTGTACTACAGAGGCTGAATTCTAGAGCCTGTGGTAGAGTGGGCCATCTTCATAAAGTTCCATCACTTGTTGTCTGGTTTCTCCTTGATTGGGACTTTATGTTGGTGCTTTCCAGTTGGTGAGCACCTCTCAAGGACAAGTCAAAGCAACTGTTCTGATCTCCTCTGTGAGCTGGCCCACTAAGCAGAACCTGTGTAGAGCGGAATACAGGGCATTGCTTGGTAATGAGCTCAGCCAGGATAGGTGCCACCACAAAACCTTTCCCCTGCTCAGCCAGAATGAGTGTTACCACCACAAAATTTCTCCCCTGCTCAGCCAGGATGGGAGTCACCATAAAAACCTTTCCCCTGCTCAGCCAGAATAGGTGTCACCACAAAACTTCTCCCCTGCTCAGTCAGGATGGGTGCCACCACAAAATCTTTCCCCTGTTCAGTCAGAATGGGTGTCACTACCACAAAACTTCTCCCCTGCTCAGCCAGGATGGGTGTTACCACAAAACTTCTCCTCCGCTCAGCCAGGACGGGTGGCATCACAAAACCTCTCCCCTAGAAGCTACTAGAGCTGTAGGCCTATGATCCTTAGTCACTTACCTGGCTTTTCTCACCCTCTAAGCTTTGTGCCTTGGGCGCATAGTCCCCTCCTGCTATTTTGGTCTTTCTCTCCTCAGGAGCCAGAGCAGTGTTTGTCTCCTGAGTCTTTCTTCTCCTGGCATACAAAGCCAGGCTCTTCTCCTTCTGTCACACCCCTCTGCCTGTGGCCTACCTTGTCTTCTAGGGATGCAGGGGAAGTTGTGTGACTGTAGGCCAGCTATCCACCGTCTCTGAACCACAGACACGTCATTTGGAAAGGGAGGCTGTCAGAGCATATGCTTCTCTGCCTGCCCTGCAGTAAGCCCCAGTATCAGGTGGGGAAAGTTCCAGCAGCTGCCTGTTCTGCCCACACTGACTCAGGCCCCTATTACTGCTTCCTCACAGGGACTGTATCATGCTCTGCTGTCTTAACAGTGGCACCAGCTTTGTGGCTGGGTTCGCCATCTTCTCTGTCCTGGGCTTCATGGCATATGAGCAAGGAGTGCCTATTGCTGAGGTGGCAGAGTCAGGTAAGTCTGCAGAGGTGAGGTGTGGAAAGCCCAGGCATCTGGGGGTCCCCAAGGGGTGAGGACAATGTGGCCACTGCAGTCTTCCTGTTCTGGGTTTATTTCTCAGGGCATGGCCAGTCTCTTCACCTGCAGGGGAAGCCCTGACCTTCCTCACTGGGAAGCCAAAGCCTTCATTTACTTCCCAAGCTACTCTGTTTCCTGCTCCCCACCCCGTCCCAGTCATCACTCGCTTTGGGCTTGCTCCATTCTGCGCCCAGCCTCAAGGTGTCATGTTTACACAGCAGCCTCCGAGCACAGCCTGAACAGCCCTGGGCTGCGGGAGCCATCCCACCACTTCCCTACCACTGTGGTCTGTCCCCTTCTGCGGCACACCCCACCACAGACCCTATACAGATGCCGCCCACTGGTCCTCAGTGGTCTGTTTCCTTCTGCGCCATACTCCACCACAGACCCTTTGCACACGCTGTTCCTGTGCCTGGAGAACCTAACTTCCCATCCTTTACTCCATTCTACATATAGAATCGTCACACATGTCACAGCCCGAAGCATAGTTGCTGTGTTTGAGTCAAATAAACTGTGATCAGCGTAATGGTTCACCATGACAACTCCTCCTTGACTTACACGGCACTTGGATTCTGGAGAAAGCACCCTGTAATGAGAAGGTGCAGTGGGTCCTGCGTATTGAAGATATGATGGTCCTCAAGGAGGGTGGGTCAAAGTAGATGACATCAGAGGTGAGCGCTGCCCTAGACACCACCTCACAGTGTGCTTAGCTCCTCAGTCCATTGCAGGGGCATTTATACACCTTTGTACCAAACAATCGCAAAGGGAAATTCTCTTCAAGTAAGCATGAAATATTTACAAGAATAGGTGACATACCGGGACACAGATTAAGCCCAAGATAAGTAGGACCAGAGAAATAATAGCAAGAATTCCTACAATTAATAGGGACTATTTTAAAAACCAAGAGCTCTATTAGAAAATATGAACAAAAGTCATAATTCCTTGGCAAAACTATCAAGAAAAAAACTAAGACACAATTCGCTAACTGTTCTGGGTTTATTTCTCAGGGCATGGCCAGTCTCTATGCTAGGATAGAATTCCATTGCTAGGATAAAATGCCACTACTGAAACAACCTACGGAAGAGCTTATTGGCTTATAGTGTCAGGGGATAGAAAGTCCATCATGGCAGGAAGGCATGGTGTGGAATTAGGAGCAGGAAGCTGAGAGATCACGTTTTAACCACCTTCAGAAAGCAGAGGGAACCAGCAGGAAGTGGGGGAAAGGCTATACGCGCTCAGATCCCACCCCAGGGATGCATTTCCTCTAGTAAGACTGCACCTCCTAAAACATTCCATAGCAGCACCACCACCTGGGAACCAGCTGTACAAATGCATGAGCCCATCGGGGGCAATTCTCTTTCAGAACCACAACTAACATCAACAATGAAAGGGGGCCAGTGCTATGTAATAATCCTTTTGTACACTGTGAAGATGTGTTGCTTTCATTGGTTTAATAAAGAACCAACTGGCCAATAGCTAGGCAGGAAGTGGTTAGGCAGAAGAGCCAGACTGAGGTAACACTGGGATGAAAGAGGGTGGAGTCACCAGGAGATGCAGAGAGAATGAAGATGACAATGCAATGTTAAGAAAGGTACCGGGCCACATAGTAGAATGTTGATAAGAAATATGGATTAATTTAAGTTGTAAGAGCTAGTTAGTAACAAGCCTAAGCTAGTGGCTGAGCATTTATAATTAATAAGTCTCTTTGTGGTTATTTGGGAGCTAGCTGGTGCGGTGGAAACTTCTGCCTACACTTGATACGCAATGTCCAGGGCCACATACAGCTGTATAAAGCCTAAAAAGGTTTTAAAAAAAAGTTCTAGAACACAAAGTCAAATGCAGCTCAGTGGATAAAGGCACTAGCCACACAAGCTGAAGACCTGAATTTGATCCCTAGAACTCACATAAAGATAGACAAGAACTAACTCCACAAAGATGTCCTCTGACTGCTACATGTATTCTCACACACACGACATACATATATGCACACACAAGAGTAAAAACAGTTTTAATTCTTTTTGAACAGTTAAGGAAGAGGCAGATCTACAGCATTAGATCAGCATTATATTGAACACAAGGTACCACTGTGAATAGCTTCAACCTGGATTTGATCACACAGGTTATATGGGTGAATGTATTTTAAAAGGCAGTGGGCTCAGGCTGATACAGGAGAAATGGGAAAACTGAATAGTTCTGTATCTTTTAAAGAAGTAACTTTTTATTTAAAATGTTTTGGGCTGACTCAGTTGGTAAATCACTTGCCACCCAAGCATGAGGCCCCAGGTTTGAAAAAAGCTGAGTGTGGAGGAGCTTGCCTATAACTGCAGCCTCGGATGGAGGAGAGAGAAGACATGCAGATCCATTAAGCTCATTGGCTGGAAGGCCTAGCCAGTTCAGGTTCAGTGAGGGACCCTATCCCTGAAGATGAAAGTGAAAGTAAAGACACCCGGCATCCATTTCAGGCTTCCACACACACGTGCACACATGCACATACCATACATATACAATACACACATGTGTGCACAAAGTTAGATGCAGGAAATCTGATATGTCTTCTGGCCCCTGAGAGTTGCTGCACTTCCATGATGCTCATAAACTTAAGCAGATGCCCAACACATTACACATACACATATGTGTATGTGTATATACATATATATACACATATATATATGTATATGTGTGTATATGGTGTAGATAGATAGATAGATAGATAGATAGATAGATAGATAGATAGATAGATAGATAGATGGAGGGAGGGAGAGAGGGAGAGAGAGAGAAGATAGAAAGAGAGAAGAAAGGGTATACAATACTACTACAAAAGGTAGATAGGAATTTCCCACCAATTAGTAAAGAATCATGCTCCTCCACATATCAGCTGTGAAATATGAAAACTTTCAAGTCCACACTGTACAGTTGTGACCATTTTCTTTTCCTATAACAGAATACCTAAGATTGGGTAATTTCCGAAGATGTGGGTTTTTTTAAGCTGATAGTTTCTGGAGAAGGGAAGATCTGGTGTTGTGGTATCTCATGCGGTTTCACCACATGATGGAGGCATCACATAGCAGGAGCCCATAGAGAGTGAGATACGTACACAGAAAGAGGCGGGGTACAAAGGAGTTGATCCTCTCTGACATTTGCCTGTGAGAATCACTCCATTCTCAAAAGAACTAATCCAGTCCCCCAGGCAGACATTAATCCCTCTTGACCTATTCACCTCTTCAAGACTTAATTGCCTCCTAAAAACCCACCTTCCAACTCTGCTACCCTGACAAGCGCAGTTGGATATGAAAACTAGGCATGATGGTGCCTGACACTTAACCAGAGGAAGATAACAAGGAGAGAAACAGACCAATAGAGAAAACTCACTGTAGTAAACACTGGGAAAACATGGAAATAAATTGATTTATGTGTCTTGACCAAAAAGAAACATTGCAGGAATAATGCAAGGTTGGTTTACTGTTAGGAACTTCATTAATAGTATGTACTGTATTCATAGATTAGCAAAAAACTAATACCATCTCCATGGATACAGGAAAAAGATGTTAACAAAATATAATACCATGTGTGTATATTTAAAAATTAACATGAAGGGATAGAGAGATAGCTCAGCAGTTAGGAGTGCTTGCTGTTCTTTTTTTTGGGGGGGGGGTGCTTGCTGTTCTTGCAGAGGGCCCAGGTTTGATTCCCAGTACCCATATCAGGTAGCTCATAACTACCTGTACCAGTAGCTTCAGGGTATCTGATGTCCTCTTCTGGCCTCCATGAGCACTGAACTCATGTGGTCACATAAATTCACATAGGTGCATGTATGTGCGCGCGTGTGCACACACACACAAATAATCTTAATTTTTTAAAAAAGTAATCAGGAAAATATTAGTTGAAGGGTATTTTTAAAGTGTTGTGTGTAGAGAGCTGGTCATGGTGGCACATCTTTGGAAGCTTGAGGCAGAAGGATGGTGATGCCAGTCTGGGCAAACGCAGTGAGACTTTGCCCTCAAAAATGTATGTATTTAACAGTTTAAAAAGTAAATATCAGTGTTTGTCTATATCCCTCATTTGGGAAAGACAAATGTGCAAGGAAATGTGTATGGTCAACCATGCAAAAGAGGTACAGAGAGGGCTGGAAATCAAAGAGAATGGCTACTGTCATGAAGGGCAGACAAGGATGAGAGGAGGGATGGAAGGGACAATACTTCCCAGAGTGTCTTCCTTATTGGCCTTGACCCTACACCCCATCAAAAGTGGGGTGAGATCGAAAATGGAATACAAGCTAGTAACAGTGACCTCACTGTGCTGTAGACAGCGAATCCTATAGCCACACTGGGTACTAAGGAACACAGAGAACAGACATGGTGTGCTGTGTGGGTACTAGAAGCTAAAGATGAAAAAACAAAACAATAACTGTAGTGTATTCAGAACAGGAACCTGAGCTAGAGATTATGCTGACTGGAATATGTGTTTTAGGGTGGACTAAATTGATAAATGTGTGTAAATCCTGAGGCTGCTATTTTCCTCTGAGGAGCAGGTCCTAGAAGTACTGTACTGGAAGTCATGGGACATGTATGCTTAGGCTTACGGTTTCCGTGTGTGGATAGAAACATGTAGACTTGCACAGGAGAGAGGAATTGCTAAGGGAGCCATCTGCAATAACACTCCAGTTAACACACAACCCCCATGTTCAGACCTGAGTTTACTAAACATCACTGTCAGGGCCCCTGGAAGAGGCAATCGGATCCAGGGCTAGACCAAGATACAGTGAAGCCAGAAGATAAGGCTGTGCTCCAGAGAAGCCTGGGGATGTTTCAGAAGGATGCAGAACCTACCCGAAAGAGCTTGTAATGACCTGTGCTTGGACAACTTCAACAGCAAAGGAAATAATGAGCATTACTGTGTCATAACCCAGAGAAAAAGAGTGAACACTGAGGAGCCCACAGGGGCATGAACACGTTACCTTGTGAGTGACTTTGCAGACTCCTGGTGAACGGGTGTGGAAGGAAAGAGGAAGATCCATCCTCAGGCGAACACCATCATAACGATGACTGTAGAAGCAAAGCTCCAATGGAGGTTGAGATCACGGGGGAGGGGTGAGAGGGACAGGGTCCTGTATAATCCAGAGGTGGTCCTCCCCTGGGAGAGGAAAGTCACTGCTTCGTCCTGGAGATGATGCCAACACCAGCCTACCTAAAGGATGGGGTCACATCAGCAGCCCGCCCTGGATGTTTCTCTGAGATGTGACACTTCTGTGAATTTTTTTTATGAGAATTGCTGGATTTCACTGAGAGCAAGCATAAAAGATTATAATAACAAATTCCTCAGTTTTTATTTGCTAGCAGTAAGTAGTTCGGAAAAATGAAATACTTGAAAAAAATTAAAGACAAAAGGGCTGGAGAGGTGGTACAATGGTTTAGAGCACTGACTGCTTTGCAGAAGACCCTAATTCAATTCTTAGCACCCATGCAGTTGATTACAACCTTGTGTAACTCCAGCTCTAGAGGATCCATCGCCCTCTACTGGCCTCTTTAGGCATTGCACACAGACATGAAGGCAGATAAAACACCTGTGTGCAGAATAAAAATAAATATTTTTTAAAAATAATAGCCTGAGAGGAAATGTCCACAATGCCTACTTTCCTCCCATCTAACAACAACAACAAAGATCCTGCTCCAACCCAATATAAAGGAAATGGACCAATAAAAGGGGGCATTTGTGGGAATAGTAAGCACTGAAGTTACCCGAAAACACAGATTAAAAGCAAAGTGATTGGACAATGCAAAGTCATTCTAAGGACTGAACCTGAAATAATAACAGTACCAAGTGCTGGCAAGAACATGGAGCCTCAAATGCTGCTTTAAGATGACAAAATGGCATGACTGCATTTGAAATCAACATTTCATAGGTAAAGTGTGCGGTTGTCACCCCTAGCAATTCCATCCTAAACGGCACAAACAACCACAATCTAAAATTAAAAAAAAAAAAAGCTGGAGAGGTGGCTTAGAAGTTAGGGACACGAACTATTCCTCAGTAGCAAAATTGCCTGTGCCTCCAGCTTTAGGGTATCTAACACCCCCTACTGGCCTCCAGGCTTTCAGATGCACACACACACACACACACACACACACACACACACCTCTTAAAAATAATCTCGTTAAAAAAAAAAAAAACCCTACCAGTGGTTGCCCAGGATGCTGATGAAGGTGGGGCAGAGATGGTGAGCAGCTAGAGGCAAAAAGGAATGCTATGTATCCTGATGGTGCTTATGATGTGAGCGTGTTTTCAGAATCTGGGATGCACACTTACACTGGGCTCTTACGGTATATGGGTTGTTCTGTGATAATTCCTTCTGCTGTGCACTCTGCTTGGCGGCATCTCGCTATTCTCAGAACCACCTTTAGGGGGACTGTTCCACTCTTGCTCAGCTGCTGTCTGGTCCTGGGGAGAATGTTTGAACAATGTGAAAGCAGCTGGCAGTAGGTATAGATCTGTGGGTCAGATACTCCTGGCCCTCTGCACAGTGACACACTTTTCTGTAGGCACGTATTAACACGGCACCATCAGCACAGTCGGGACAGGAGATCTGAGTGGGACCCGGGTCCAGTGGCCTGCAACGCTGCCGTGTCCCTGTAGATGGAAACACTGGGAGAGTGACCTCTTTCCCTCCCCTCCAGGTCCTGGACTGGCTTTCATCGCCTACCCCAAAGCTGTCACGATGATGCCCCTCTCCCCGTTGTGGGCCACCTTGTTCTTCATGATGCTCATCTTCCTGGGCCTGGACAGTCAGGTGAGGGGCAGAAAGAGGGAAGGGGAGGGTGGGAGGGGGAGGACAGAAACAGAATGGGAAGGGAAGAACAGAAGAAGAGGGACTAGACAGGCCAGGTGCTACAGCTTCTAGACCCCGGACCCTCTCCTAGCCTCCCACATCAGGGCCACCAAGCAGCCCTGCCACTTTCTTGGTAGACTCTAGTCATAGACATGTCTAGTCTATTTGGTGCCCCTCCACTCCTTCTTGTCTATTTTACCCCAAATACTTATTTATTTATTTTGTGTGTGTGTGTGTGTGTGTGTGTGCGTGTATGTATGTATACACCTGTTACGATACACATTCAGAGGTCAGAGGACAACTTGTGAAGATTACTTCTCTTCATTAACCATGTGGGTCCCTGGGATGAAACTTAGGTCCCCAGATCCCAATTTGATTTTTGGGGGGGGGGCGTTGTTTGTTTTTCAAGACATGGTTTCTCTGTATAGCCCTGGCTGTCCTAGAACTCGCTATGTAGATCAGGCTAGCCTCAAACTCATGTAGATCTGTTCATCTCTGCCTCCAGAGTGCTGGGACTAAAGGCATGTACCACCACACCTGACCCCCAATTAAACTTTTAAAATGATGCTCTAAGTCCTTCTGTTCTTATAAGTGACTCCCAGCCAGGGGTTTCAGGAAAAGCAGAAACAAGTCCTAAAGAGGGTGGACTGTGGGCTAATTATAGACAAGGGTCCCCATGTCCCCATTCTGACCAAGCCATGGAGCACTTGGGACACAGGAGAGCCAGTTTCCTTCCTCTGGCCCTGTGACAAGGTCTCCATGACCTGTTCTTGTCATCCTCTGGGTGCTTCAGCCCCTTCACCCAGCTGCTGTATGCCCAGTAGGCCCTATGGACCTCTGTCTCTCCCTCCCTCTGCGACAGTCGTCTTTGGAGCAGTACATTTGCTCTAGGAGTGAATTGCATGCTCCTGTGCCTTCATCCCCACACCAGCTTGCCCTCCCTCACTGCTTCTCTCTAAACCCAGTCTCATTCTCCCTGTGGCCTCCCAGCTTGAAGCCTATGGCCTCTCTTGCCCACAGGCCTAGAATACAACCCCCACCTGCTGCTGAGCACAGCTGTCTAGAGCCCAGAGAACTGCTTCCAGCCATGTTGGTGGCTCTCAGTCGGGCATCCTGACAATCCTAGTCTGTGCAGAAGAGAGCTACTGTTGACAAGGGAAGCAGCCCTGATCCTCTGGCCTTAGGAGGGAGGGTAGTGCCCAGGTTAGCCCAACGAGCACTGCTCCCACTCACGACCTTGCAAGTCACTGAACACACAAGTCCTAGCCTGCGTGTCTGTCAATCCAGCCACATTCAGTTTCTCTCTGGAGCCAGAATCCTTCCCCAGAATCCACTAAGCTGTGCTGCAGACACGCCGGCTGTTTCTGCTGATAGCTTCCCCTTTCATTGTTGTCGGCAAAGGCTTTTGGAAATCAGGGCTCTGCAGCTGGTGTGTGACAGGGAAGCAGAGGCTGCTGCCTAACGGAGGAGGTGGGACTGAGGCATGGACTCTGCTCGTGCCCCTCTGAGTTTAAAAGTAGAAGCCAAGGCTTAGAGGAGCTGAGTGACTTGCTGGGGTAGATACCCAGGCCTCTTACATGCCCACATCCCTAGCTTCCTGGGTAAGCAGCCTTCTTTGACTCCAACCTCCCTCCCACAGGACACTGGCAGAAGGCTGGCAGTACCAGCCCTTGTTGTGGAGGCGGTGCAGAGGACCAGGGTTGAGCATCAGTTCCGAATAGCTCCCATCTGTGTGACTTTGACCTCCCTTCTCTGGGCCCCAACCCTTTTTGTATAATGGAAATACCTTGTCTGGGAAGATAGATGTGAATCAGATGAATAGGGGTACAGGGTCCCCCAACATGGTAACTAGCAAACGCACACTCCATAGCACAAAGGTGGGAGACCACATCAGAAGCAGGTGGTTCCCAGCTGGGCTCTGCCACCAAAAGGTGACAGAACTGGGTGTGGCTTTCCACTATCATAGGGCAGGGGACTGGCAGAGTCCTAGAAGTCAAAGACAATGGCAAAGAGAGAGCCTGCTGCGAGAGCAGATTACCAAGCTCCCAGGACAGTTCTGAGACTCCCACCTTGCCGCGGGGCAAAGGCTGGGTCTTCTGTAACTCACAAACCATGAGGGAGCAGGAGCCGGTTCACAGTCTGGTCTGTGTGCTGAGTGACCCTGGGCAGTAGCTTCCCTCTCTCGGCATCTTTGTCCTGGTCCATTCAGTGAACCTACTGGAGCTAGTCGGTGCTGGGTTTGCTGTTGCCTCTGTGGGATGGAATGTGAAGGTGCAGGGCAGGCCAGTGAGAAGGAAGACCCTGGTATGTGAACCCAGGGTGTCAAGACTGGCCTTCACGCGTTGTGTCTCTCCCTCTAGTTTGTGTGCGTGGAGAGCCTCGTAACTGCCGTGGTAGACATGTACCCCAAGGTCTTCCGGCGGGGCTACCGGCGAGAACTGCTCATCCTGGCCCTGTCCATCATCTCCTATTTCCTAGGCCTGGTGATGTTGACAGAGGTAAGTGATGTCACCCGTGCTCCATCACACTCCAGCTCCCAGACCTCAGACCCCGTGGCTGTGGCAGATTCAGAACCTTCTCCACTACTCAGGAACCTGCTCTTCCTTCTGGGACACTGTGAGAGTGAACAAAGACTCCCAGTGCTACAGGTGGCTGTTGCTAGACAGGACAACTCACATGGGCACCTGTCAGACTAGACAGGGTTTCCCTGGTCATCCCTTGGGTGACCCTGCAGTGAGTAGCACAATGTCAGCTCTCAGGCCCAGAACGGCTCCTTGTCATGACCTCAAGTTCAATACTGGCTTTTCTGGACCGTCTCTCAGAATAGGCACCTGGGCGACATTTGCGGTGTGTTCCAGCCTCAGCCTCCTGTGTGTTCCTCCTTCTTCCTGTCCCTGTAGGTAAGGTGGGCTTCTCCCTGACCCCGAAGTGAGGAGGTCTTCTAAACCATGTGCTCACTCCACCCCCACAGCCTTTCTGTCCCTTTCTTTGGTCAGGTATCTTTGGAAGGTGAGATTAGGTGTCTCTCCCCATAATGCACAAAGATAATTAATGCAGGGAAAGGGGGATAGGGAGATCCATTGCTGAGAGACACAGAGGTTTTGAGAGAAACAGGGAGGAGTGGGGAACTGGAATCCATCAGATGGAGTGAAACAGAGGCCAGCCTTCTCCAAAAATCTCTTGCACATCTTCCTACAAGACCATAGTCTCAGGGAAGTTCCCTGGCTTTCCTTCCCACCAGGCTTCCTATCATCTCCCAATCCTGGGTCACTGTGTTCCCAGCTCAATCCCTGTCCCTCTGGCTGTTATAAAGATTCCCCAATCAGCCTTTCATCTGTCCTGACGTCCCCCAGGCCCAAAGGTCCAGGAGAACAGGAACCTCCCCTGTTCAGCCAGGGGATGCTGGAGGCAGCTTGGATCTTGTGTTCAGTGTGAGTGACCGAATAATTGCTGTTCTTACTCATTATCACGTTAATGAGAGTGGCAGTCACTGTTTGAGCAAATGAATAGGGTGAGGGTCCAGTTCCTGCTCTCCCTGCAGCGGTTCTGCTTCGTGTTTCTCCGTGTGGGGAGGCCAGGCTACAGTGAGTAGGGCCTCATTAAGCACTGGTTAATTACACAGAATGGAGACACTTGTTGCATATAAATCGGAGAGAGGATTAACCTGGTGCCCTGAAGAAGCTAATGGGAAGGTGTTGGTGTGGGGATCGCTGACTCCCAGCACAGCCTGCCGTGGTTGCCCCCAGTACACAGAGCTCTCTTCAAGGGTGCACGGTGACTCCCAGGGGGTCATCAGGGAGCCAGTGCTCCAGCCAATCGAGACTATTAATCAGTAGGCATTTGGGCTTCACATGCCAGCCCTCCACCCCCACAGAGGGCTATCTTCAAGCCATTGTGCGGAAGAAATTCACAGTGGGCCCAGTGAGCCATGCCAGCCAGCCTCAGTTGTCCTGGTAATTGCCTGCCAGAGCCTGCCTCCCTCCCTCTCTCTCATTCACACTTGGTTAAAGCTTGAGTCTAAGGAAAATCCAGGCTACCTGCTTCTTATCTTCCTCTATAGCCGTTTGGCCAGAGGCTAGGACTATGGGCCCTGCTATTTAGTTCTCAGCCCCTCTACTCAGTTCCATGACATCCTGCCGCAAGTGGCCTTGCCTCTTGGTGTCTCAGTTTCCCTGTGGGGACATTGGATAACAATAGTCATGCCTGTCATCGAATTGTTGGAGGAGGAGGGAACCAATGAGTACATTGAAATGTGGAAAAGTTAAAGCTAATCTAGCCATCAATCCCTTAATGGGACTGTGTTCTGAGGAATATGTCACCAAGTGATGGCATATGAGCATCAGAGAAGGAATCCTTAAGCTTTGCTACACACAGTCCCTTTTCACCCAAGAAATTTGTACGTGACCCTAGGTATATAGGCACATAAAATAGATATATGGGGTTTGGAGAGATGGCTCAGTAGATAAGAACACTGTCTGCTCTTGCAGAGAACCTGGGTTTGATTCCTAGGACCCGTGTGGCCCCTCACAACCATCTGTAGCTTCAGTCCCATGTGATCCAACACCCTCTTCTGGCTTCCATAGTCATTTTACACGTGTTGATACATAGACACACATGCAGGCAAAATACTCATAGACTTAAAAATAATAAGTATACTTTACTTATAATAAATTATGAAGACATTTCTTTGAAAACAGTGCTTTGGTATACATGTAATTTTGTCATCTATTAAAACAGAAGCAAAATTGCATACTAATGAGGCAGATGTGCTTACATAAGAATCAAATCTTAGCTGGATATATGATACTGCAGGATACAGAATGTCTTTCATGGTTTTCAGAGCTGATCAATATTTTGGTTTTATGGTCATCAATACTGAGAACACTGGTTGCGTAAATAAATCATTCACAACTTCAGAAGTATGTTCAGGGCCATTTCAGAAATTGTGGTTCTGTCTTAATCCCGAGGCAAATTTATTGAGTGATCATTTATGCAACTCAAACAGCAATTTTTAAAACCATACCTTCTGAGGCTGGCAAGATGGCTCAGTGGGTAAAGGTGCCACCAAGCTTGACCACCTGGTCCCAGAACCCACATGGTAGAAGGAGAGAACTGACTCCCACAAGTTGTATTCCAACTTGCACACATGAACCAAAGCACAACTCACATGTGTGTGCATACACACACACACATGCACTCACATACACATACACTAAATGTAAAAAGAAAATCAAATATTCTAATTATATAATTCAAAAATGTCCTAATTTGATACACACTGAGGGATGACTAAGAAACTTCTAAAAAGTGTTTGTTTTCCATAATTGAACCATTATGTTTCTGGAAGAGCAGATCCCTTTATAAGCACAGTGAAAACACTGGGGTTCATAGCATGTAGTCTCGAATGAGATGTCTCTGGCAGTGTTCATTGAGTAGCATGAAGGGTGTGCAGTAGCTCCACCCTCCCTGTGTTTTCAAAACGTGAGGGTATCACCAATAATATTAAAAAGGGATTTTTTTCCTGTAAAAATTTACTTCTGGTACATTCCAGAAAATTTATACTTCAGGCCTCACACCCATGCCCCCCTAACCACCATCCACCAGAACCGTGTGTCCAGATGGAGTGTGGGCTCTGCAGTTAGCCACTGTCTCCACGTACCCTGCATACTCAATGGGCTTCATAGCTATGTTATGTGTGGCCCTGTCTTCCTTATGATTTTACCTCAATCTTTGGAGGTGACAAATGAGGGAACTGGTCTCAAGCCATGGAATATGCATGATAGAGTCCCCCAAGGGACGTAACTTGGGGGACTCTTGTTCTACGTGAGATACAAGAGGCCCTGTAACTACTCTCTGGTTTTTTAGCCTACTGCCTCAACTTCCCCAACTTTCCCAACCTGACCCTTCCATGCTCTTTCATGTTGATTTCCCTGCATTCTTTGAATGCCATTCATATATCAGGATGGTTTTCCTTACAAATGTCATTTCTACCCAAATCCAGACCTGGCTGCTCCTCTCCCTCCCTGTTGACGGAGGCTGTTTGTTCATCCCCGGCCACCTAGACTCCTGAAATAATCACACAGAAATCTGTATTAATTGCAATTCTATTTGGTCAATAGCTTAAGCATATTTCTAACTAACTCTTACATCTTAAATCAACCCATCTCTATTAATCTGTGCATCACCATGAGGTCATGGCCTACCATCAAGGTTCTGCCGTCTTTTTCCTCTAGTGGTGGCTATGTGGCGTTTCACTGACTCCGCCTTCTTTCTCCCATTCAGTTTAGTTTTCCCACCTAGCTCTACTCTGTCCTATCACAGGCCAAAGCAGCTCCTTTATTCATTAACCAATAAAAGCCACATATACAGAAGGACTTCCCACATTACCTCTCTGCCCCTCCCATGCTCTCAGCACCCCCAAATCCTCATGAAGGAGACTTTGAGTGGCAATGCTTCCACTGGATTCATCTTCAGAGTTGATCTGATGGTTGTCTTTTTCACACCAGAACCCCCATTAGCAGCAAACTGCTGCTATTTTCATAGGACCAGCACACCTCCTGCCTGCCAATCATCTCTGAATTATTCATAATGTCTAAGATCATATAAACAGTATGTGAAGAGCTGCATTGTATTGTTTGAGGGAGAATGTCAAGAGATCTGTTAGGGCTCTCTATGGAAACATAGTATAAAAAGGGGTTCCCTAGGATGGTTTACATGGTTGGAGCTTCTCCCTGGAGAGGGGAACCTGGTAGTTACTTGGCCCATGAAGCTGAATACCCCAATGGTTGTAAACTGGGACTAGCGGTCCAGGAAGATCACTTGAAAATCATTAGCATTGTGTCTACGTTGGAAGGCTAGAGAAGCTGGGATCTGTGGATGGTGGTGGAGGCCATGATAGAGATACTCACTCAGCAATGCGTGAAGACATGCTTTTCCTCAAATCTCTTTCTATCTGGTCCTCTAATGGAAGATGCTGCCCACTCTGAGGGCAGATTTTTTTCACTTTTGTCAGTCCCCACAGACATGCCCAGAAGCAAGTCTCTCTCTCAGGTTGACCCTGATTCTGGTCAAGTTGACATTAAGGCCAGCCATCAAGGGGTCAGTCATGTATTATAGAGTGGGCCTACTGCATGTCCATTTCTGAGCTCTGGGCAAGTCAGCCAGTTGCATTCCACAGAGCCCATGCTCCAGGTGATTCTGTTTACATCTTTTGGGGGAACTGCTGTGCACTGGGCCCTGTGCTGAGGATTTGAGGCACAATAAGGGCCAAGGTGGGCCACTCCCAGGCAGATCTCAGAGCTCTTGGTGGCTGACAGGCTACATTTAGGATTAAATTGTGAGTTACGACAATGAAATCTAGAAGCCTGAAGAAAGAGCAAGGATGAGGAGGGAGGGCTTCTCAGAGAAAGTGAAATTTTCACTGAGCTTTTAAAGATGTTAACCAAATGCAAAGTGAGACCACTTTTCTGGGAATGGATGGTGGGGCAGGTTGGAGGAAGCCCAGGGTACATCTAAGCCTCTGAAAAGATGGGAGAAGGTAAGACTAGCAACAGAAAGGCCTGCCTGGAGGCTGCTGGAGTTGAGGAGCACCATCAACACCTGGCCAATGACTTAGACATATTCCTGGTTAAATCTTATGTCTTAAATTAACCGATTTCTATTATTATGTGTATTGCCACAAGGCTGTGGCTTACCAGGTAAAGTTCCGGCGTCTGTCTCCTTTGGCAGCTATATGGCATCTCCTCGACTCCGCCTGCTTTTCTCCTCTATCTCTGCTTGGAATTCCCGCCTTGCTCTATTCTGCGCTGCCATAGGCCCAAAGCAGCTGCTTTATTAACCAATGGAAGCAAAACACATTCATGCTTTTTGATGATGAGGGGAATCCCACATCAATCAACACCATCTGGGGAGAGGTACTGAAGCCGTCTGCCCTCCACTCTGGTTTCAGTGGAACCTCTGATGCCACAGGTCCCCTACAGCCCTGACATCTCTGCAGGACAGGTCCTTGCAACACCCAGAGGCAGAGAGTGTAGCACTCAGACTAGAGATGAGCGAATTGCTGGTTGGCAGCTGCCAAAGCAGAGCGAGGACCCCATGGAGGCTGGCTACTAACCCTGTTCACCCACATGTCTGTCTGTGTGTCTATCCTCTTACCCACAGGGAGGCATGTACATCTTCCAGCTTTTTGACTCCTATGCTGCCAGTGGCATGTGCTTGCTTTTCGTGGCCATCTTTGAGTGTGTTTGCATCGGCTGGGTATATGGTAAGTGGAGGCGGGACCCCTGGAACCAGGTAAGCTGTATCTGTCTGGGCACTTTACCTGGGGTCTCAGGTCCCTTCTTACTGTCATAAGACCTTCTTGTTTTTATGCTGGAACAGAATGTTCAGGACCCAGACACCCTGATCTCTGGCTAGTCCTACCCTGAGACTCAGTTTCCCCCTTTGTGAAATTTGTGTCCCAGAGAGAGACTTCAGGCGGAGCCACTAGCATGAGCCACACCCTCATTCATTTCACCTTCTGTTCCTCACACAGCACAAATCGGGCTGAGAGCTGCTGTCTCCAGGGCAGAAAAGAATGTAGCTTGATAGTAATGTCCACTAGTCATACAAGCAGCCCAGAAGGCCCTCACCTCGAGAGTTCAATACCCTGTGGGTCACCCATGTCTTCACCTCACCTTGCCCATTGGGTTAACTGGTTTTGCACCACTGCAAAGAAATTCCTGACATGGGCTACTTAAGAAGTAGAGGGCTAGCAGAACTCATGGTTCTGGAGTTCAAGTCTAAGATTGGGTGGTTTCATTGCTTCCAGTCCTGGTGAAGGCCTCTCATGGTGTGAGTATGTATTGGAGAAAGCTATCACATCTTTAGCCAGGAACAGAGAGACACACCTCTGCCATTGACCTAAGGACCTTCCTAGGGCCCTATTTCCCAGAGCACAGTAGGACTTCTCACTTCTCACACCTAGTAATGCCACCCAAGGGACCTAGATTCCCATGCAGGCACTCGACACTCAAGCCCAAGCACTCTATGTCACATGCTGGGACCTCGAAGCCCACTTCACCTCCGCTCTGAAATAGTATGCCTGTCTGCTTTCCTCCGGACAGGAAGCAACCGGTTCTATGACAACATTGAGGACATGATTGGCTACCGGCCACTGTCACTCATCAAGTGGTGCTGGAAAGTTGTGACCCCTGGGATCTGTGCGGTAAGGCCTGCAGAAAGCCACCTCCAGCCCCTTGATTTGCTCACTAGCCAATCTTCTGCTCGAGCCAGCTCAGCTGAGGCTGGCCCTGAGGAGGGTCACATAGCCCAGGGCCTTGCCACCTGACACTGTGTGGAGCTGATGTCTCTGTTGAGATTCTGGGCTTGCCAAGGCAAGGTCTCACTCTTGAGGGACCCTGAACCTGTTTTTCCCCGTCAGGGTCTTAGGTTCTAGATACACCAACCTGACACTGACCACCTCCCCGGGGACCAGGGGTATGTAAACATGAGTGAGGAGATTTGTTGCTGAGAAGGTAGCAGAGGTGAAGAGAATGTCAAGGTTTAGGCGATGTCCCTGGAACCAGATCACAAACCAGCCTTGGTGAGAGGAGGCTTAAACATAGAAAAAATGGTCTCATGCATTATGCTTTGTCCTGTCTTTGGTTCTCGGGGCATCTGAGCTTATCTTCCCAATTGAAGGGGCCAGAAGAGCAGAATCAAGATGGCCCTAAAATAAACTCTGAGTAGAAAAAAAGCTGAGAAAAAGGATCCTGGGAGAGGGGACAAATATCACAGCCCTGGAAGAGGCCCCAAGGCCGTGCTCTGACAGTTGAATCAGCTCCCCCCACCATGGCTCTACTTCAGGCTCACTGTGGACAGTTGAGCTGCCTGGGCCTTTGGAGTAGGGCAGAGCTGAGAGGCACCACCCAGAGCTTCCATTTGCCTCTCCACAGGGCATCTTCATCTTCTTTCTGGTCAAGTACAAACCTCTCAAGTACAACAATGTGTACACATACCCAGCTTGGGGCTACGGCATTGGTTGGCTCATGGCTCTGTCCTCTATGCTATGCATCCCGCTCTGGATCTTCATCAAGGTGTGGAAGACAGAGGGCACCCTGCCCGAGGTGAGCAGGTGGTAGAGGAAGCAGGGGTAGGGGCCCGGGCTGAATGGAAGGGGAATTATGGCAGGCTCCTCTTTGACAGATGTTCATCCTTAAAATGAATCAGAAGCTCCTCTGTGAGATTTCTGGGTTAAAGCCAGATTCTTTGAATTCTACCTCAGCCTCCCTACCTGCCAGACAGGTTGACAGCACCCCTTAATTGATAGAGGGTATAGGAGGTCTGGGGGTTCCTACAGGGAAAGCATTTAAATCAGGATCGGACCTGAGGTTTGGACGAATGTCAGCTCTGACAGGCCACAGGGAAACACAAGTGCCTTCCAAAATGCTACCTCCAGCTTCCTGCCTGTAGGGGCCTGGGCTCTAGCAGAGGCTGATGGATGGGGAAGGTCCCTTGTGTTGCTTACATGAGATGTTAGTCAGGGGCAGTTGGTCAAGATATTGAGACAAGACTGTCCAGAGGGAACTGAGCTGGGACTTTAAAACCTAACCCTCAGGACCCCTGGCTCAGCCCTCCAGTAACCTCCTGATAGTTATGAGCCTTTTCCTGGCTTCTTCCTGTCACCCTAGCTCAAACCCTGCCCATCCAGACAGGAGGGCTTGTTATAGAGTGAGCCTCTGATCCGGCCCAGCCTCAGGCCTTGGGACCTTGGGACCGCCACCTGTCCATTCACATGCTGAGCCTGGCACACAGGAGCATGGTTAATCATCTCCCTGGACAGTGTGCCTTCCACCTGAAAGAGGAGGCCCAACCTTGCCCTTGAGTACTAAGCCATCCCAAAGTCCTTGCCACTTTTTTCAAGTAAGGGCCCATGCTCAGGAGGGGTTCCTGGTCCTGGTCCAAGGGCAGTACAAAGGTAGGGCTGAGGTAGGGCCCTTGCTCAAGATTCTGAGAGATTGAGGCTACACATGGAGGCTGAGTTGTAGATGGCACCTGCCTCTAAGCATAGCCTGAAATACTCAGTACATGGAGCTTCCCTTCACTGCAGCGGCAGTGACAAACCCAGGCAGGGCAGAGTAGGACTCTGATTAACCAGCATTCACATCAGAAGCTCAGCCTCTGGACAGTGCCTGCCATCCTGGCCCACAGATAGAGGGATGCAGCCAGAGGTCAGGAGATGGGCTGGCACAGTAATCAGCCCACTTCAAAGCCCAGCTCTCCCTGTCGCCAAGGCAGGAATGGGCTAGCCTTGGTCTTCCACAGCCAGGCTGCAGAGGCTAAGTGTCTCCATCTCCTTACTTCTCACCTACTGCCCAGAGTGGGACCTCAGCCATCTCCATTCCTGGTGAGGGGAACTCAAGGAGGTAATTCCTCACCAAGAACTGAGGAGCAAGGCAGAGCCAGGGCCCAGCCCTCAGTCTGGTGGCTCCATAACACCAAGGAACATCTGTACAGCTGGGGACACAGAAGTGGACAGACCCCGGGCCCCAGCTGCATTGCTCACACAGCCTTCTCTCCAACCATCTAGAAATTACAGAAGTTGACAGTTCCCAGTGCTGATCTGAAAATGCGGGGCAAGCTTGGGGCCAGCCCACGGACGGTGACCATTAATGACTGTGAGGCCAAGGTCAAGGGTGACGGCACCATCTCTGCCATCACAGAGAAGGAGACACACTTCTGAGTCCCACCAGCCGCTTGGATCCTTCTCCCCCCATTCCTTCCCTGCTTGTAAATGAATCCTGAATCTTGTACTTCACCTAATGTTAGGGGCTTGCTCTTCTGCACAGGACTATTAACCAGTTAACTCCCAGCCGGCCACTGTGTGCCCTGTACCCTCGCCTCACTCCTATGATCATGGCTGTATCCACCTTACCAAGATAATTCTGTACAGTGACTAGCAGATCCTGGCCTAGGGTGGCTCAACCCATGTTTCCTAGAGTCCTGTATTATACTGTCAACTTTAATGCTGTGGGCAGGTGAGTGAGGGGGTGGTGCCATCCGCCTCTGGTTTTCAGTAATCCCAGACTTTGTCTCGGACCTTTCCTGGCCCCCCTCCTCTGTACTCTAGGGACAGTTTGTTGTGTTTTGTTATTTTTTTTTTTTTTGGTCTTCCCCTTTTCCAATGGCAGGACCTTCCACATGTCAAAGTTGTAAGATGGCAAAGGAAACATCCCACCATTCTCAGGGCTCCTGAGCAATTGGGAGTTGATGACAGTCTCATCCTGTGACTGCGGCTACTCCCTTCTTTCCCCGAGCCTCAGTTTCTCCATCTCCCAGATTGAAGGAGGGGATAGAACAGAGTCTTCCCCTGCGTCATTGCCTTGCAGTGACTGCTTTGACCTTGACCTGCAGAGACTTGTAGGCCTCTTCTCTGTCCCTCTTTGCTATGAACCTCCCCCCAACCTACCCTAGCTCCTACCCCCATTCCCCCCACCTCTCTCCCACTTAAGTTAAACCTATCACAAGATATATTAGGGAAGTGTGTTTCCCTAACAAATGGTGGTATAGCTTAGCCCTGATCCCTGGAGGCCAGCCCATCCCAGCTCCTGTGGCAGGGGGTCCCACCACCCATCCTGCTTTCTTGGCTATCAATCTGTCCCTCCTTCCTTGGTAGGGATGATCAGAAGGCAACCACCTCTTCTTGCAGCTGCCTGGCCAAGATCTGTGGCTTAAGATCTATGGCCATCTCTGCCCGGGGGAGCTACAATGAGGCTCAGGGCTGGATTCCACCCATGGCCCCTTCTCTCCCTCCTGTCCCCTGCCCTCTTCTCTACCTGCCACTCACTGCAGTTCCTGTGGGCAGACATATTATTGTGGAGCCATTCCACCTGCCCAGTGTTCGCACTTACCAGAGGGAGGAACTGGGCATTCATCCTTGGAAATGGAGAGCAGACATGGTCCCCAGGGAGAGGCTGGTGCTATGCCCTCCTGCCTGGCTCAGACCTCTTGGACTGACCTCTCTCTTCCTCATCTGCTGAGTTTTCCAGCTGCTGTGTCTGCCCAACTGTTGGGGGATGGCATGGAAGTGGAGGGGCATCCTTTCCTTCTTCCTGTAATTTCCTAGATCTGGTGGAAAGGTGAGATTTCTTCACACTAAGGCTCCAGTGTCCTGTCAAAGACCTGAATTCTCTATTTACCCCAAACTTCCAGACTCTTATCTGTTCTGCCCAGCACCCCCTCTCCACCTAAAGCCTGGGATGACTGCCCAGCATCCCCCAGCTAATTGGGCACTCATCCAGGGCACAACCACCCCCTGCCAGTCGCTCACAAACAGGCCACATATTCCTTCTGGGAAGGTCAGCATCATACTGAAGATGACCTGTGGAGTTGATCCTCAACTGCTGTCCCCACCACCCCTGAGGAGGGAGGCTGCCCATTGCTGCTATTGCTCCTCACCACCAACTCCCTCATGGACAGAGAGACGGACAGATCCCTGATGTCTGTCATCACAGACACATGTTTTACATGTGGCCCTTAACACTTGACACTCTTAACACTACTCATGGCACAGGGCAGAGGGAGGCTTGTGGTTTGGGGGTTGTCTTTTTGTTGTTTTGTTTTGTTTTGTAATTTCATACTAGTATTTGGGTAACTGTAGGGAGGAGGGGAGGGTAAGAGGGAGCAAGGGGACATGTCATTGTGACAACTTTTTTGATATTCATTAGAAGTGATACAATATATCCTTTCTGAGATATTTACAGTATTATTAAAAAAAGAAAAGGGTTGGACTGTTTTGCATAACAAACTTTTTATTGGCTACACAAAGAGCACAAGATTGTCTGTCTGCTCCTTTTTAAAAATTAAAAGATGTGGATCAACTCCCACGTGGCTGTTCCCAGCAGGCGGTCTTTATTGGGTTTTCCTCCCGTCTTTGGGTATCCACAGGCTATGCCTTCATAACCATCTTGGTTCTGTAATTAAAGGCTGTGATCTACACTCAGCATTACAGACCAGACAACATGGGGAGCAGCGGCGTTTCAAGCCCCGCCTCCTTTGATGCCTTTGCCCTTCCTGTAGTCACCATACTGCCATACATGGTGGCTGCTTCCCAGGAGCTTCATGTGGACCGAATGTTCAGCAGACCTCTCTTTAACTCTCACAGCTACCTACCTGTTTTACAGGTAAGGAAAACCAACGCACAGAGAAGTCAAACAATTTGCCTCCCAGTCACACCACTTAGAAGTCACAGAATCTGCCACTTGTCACTCTCCCTGCTGAGGCATATGGGTCCCCCCACCACCGAGGGCTCTTCTGCCTGCAGACAGCCTGAATATTCACTTTATCAGGTGTCAGCAGTAAGTCAGTAAGAGGTTATCATAAAAATGTATGTCTCCTCCCTTCCCAAGAAACTTGAGCTGCAGACTTAAGAGTGAATTTGCCTGACACACCAGCAGGCAGCTGTGTGAGCTAGTGACCCCTGGCCAAGTGTGCTCTGCAGCCTGGCTCTGTGACACACCGCCAATAACCAGAATCTGGGAAGGGAGGCCTGAAAGTGAAGCCAAAGACCCTGTCAATCCCAAGACGTTTCCTGTGGGTTGTGGAGGAGTCCGAGCATCAGAACATGAGATCTGCTGAAGTCCAGTCTCCTCGGATCCTTCTACGCACCCAGGAGGCAGTCTCGGAACACATGCTGGTTTCGATTCCAGAACCTTGGAGTAGGATTTAAGATCTCTCAAATATTCCTGCTCTTAGTCAAAGGAATGGTGTCCTCAGCCTTCTGGATGGAGATTTTCTGGGGAAGGACTGCCTCCCCGGGCTCTCAAGCAAGACAGGGCTGTGCCTGCCCACGGTTATCTGTAACAGTATAGCAATGAGACTCAGGGAGGACATGCAGCTAACCCACACTTCCCCAGAGGTCCCATGTAGATCTTCTCACAGCCCCTGGGGTGGAACGTGGTGGCTGTTAGTAGTTGGGTGAGCCATCAGTCTGGCCACTCGTCACTCAGCAAGGAGGGGGAGCTTTTCTGCTTCACTGCTGAGAAAGGGCTGTTCCGTTGGGAACCTGGAGGTGCAGCAGTGCATCTGCCATCTTTGAGCTGGAGACCCAGGGAAGCTGCTGGTGTAGGTCCTCAGGCCCCGCAGAGAGTGAGCAAGTCCACACCTTTTCCACCTTGCTCTTCTCTCTAGGCCCTCTGCAGGGGTCATGGAGCCCACACACATGGGCGAGGACTGCCATCCTCACAGACACCCACAGACAAACGATGTTCCACCAGCTACCTGGGCACCTTCTTAGTCCAGCTAAACTCACACACAAAATTAACCTTTGGGAGCTCCAGAAGGTGCCACAGCCACCAGCACCACTGGGTCACCCAAGAGCATGCTGGGTCACCAAGAGCATATAGATGGCGGAAGTTGAAACCCACCCACTAACATGATGCATCTCTCAAAGGCTCACATTTCCCCAAATGATGGAAGGCCACCAGAACTTACTGGGAGGGATGGGGACATTGTGGAGACTGCCAAGGGACATTGAAGGTAGGAGATACCACTGGGACATGTGCCCCAAGACCTGAAGAAAGGGTTTCCTGGAGGATGGTTGCATCATTGAGTACTGAATGAGGGAGGAAGCATTGGGAGTGAGAGGGACAAATGACAAGAGCCTGTGGGAGGGGCAGGAGACTCTGACAATAGGAGTGGCTGGGGGCCAGCAGAGTTTGAAAAGTCAGGGTTCTGGGCATTACTAGGTATTGTAGTCACCCACAGGCCTGCAGGAAAACATGGGTTGACTCCCAAGGAGCAAGCTGCAAGAATCAGTCTTAAGGAAAGGGAGGAATGGGGTCCCCTCCCCTTATTGCCCTCCCATCCCTTCTAAGGCAGGTGGCATCAAACCAGCCACTAGGGGGCACCGCTACTAACCTCAGACCTTGGTGGTGGGACCAGGAGGTGGGTCATGCACTGGAGACTGAGAGGACTGTGGGGGATGTCCCACGATCTTATCGAGGTACCCAATTGCAGGAACAGAAGGGCTGGTCTTGGCAAGAGAGAGAGAGAGAGAGAGAGAGAGAGAGAGAGAGAGAGAGAGAGAGAGAGAGTAATTCATCGTCCTCTTGCCCCACCCCACCCTGACAGCAGTCACCTTCACCTCTGACTGTGTGACCTTGGACAAGTGACTTTACTTGTCTGGTTCAGTTTCTACAACGACGCAAAGGGGCTGAGAGCAGGCGTCTGATCCATCTTGAGTCTTTCTATGTGGCTGTCTTCAGAAGGGCCCAGTTGCTGTCCCAGACCTGGTTTCCTCATTCCCAAATTTGCTATGCCTTGGACAAAGACACGATGCCCCTCTGAAAGCTGATGTGGACCTTAGCTGTCTGTCGTTTGTGTCATAAGGAAGGGCGATTGTTGATACGACTTTGGGCAGACTGTGGGGAGATGGGTGTGCAGTGACAGCTAGGCTGTGGGGCCCAGGGTGGCCTGTGGCTCTGTTCACCACACCTGCTGGCCAGCCCTGCTCCATCTGCCCTGAAGTCAGGTCCCCATGCCATCTGGACAACCACAGAGGACAGGACTGGGGTGGGGGTGGGGCGGGACACCAAATGAGGATGATGAAAGTTTCTAGGGACAGGATTTAGGCCAATTTCCCTTTTTTGCTTTCTTTTCTGTACCATCTAATTATTTTTTTCTAAACAAAGCTCATCTATTGCTTTTTTATTCCAAAACATGAAATCAATGACGCTATTTTTAAAACTCCTCCCTTGGCCACTGAGAAGTTGGTTACAAATGCACGTTCTGAGGAAAAGAAAATGACAGACATGTGGTTGGAAGAGCTGGCGAGAGGAAGCAGGGGGGGGATGGGGAGCCAGGAGGGTGGCTGCTCACCCTCACCAAACTCCTCAGCCTGAAAGTTCAGTTCTATCCTGAGATGCTGGGGAACCAGCAACTGAGCAGGTCCTGTACTTTGTGCCATGGGCAGGACCCCTCCTCTGATGACAGCATTTATGGACATTGTAGCTGTTTCTAGATTGTGGCTTCTCACAGTTAATGGAGGAGAGGGGGATGAAGCTCTCACAATGGTTATCCCAGTGATGATGGCCTTCCTGTCTCATCTGCAAATAAAGTGAATATTTCCTCCGACACCCACAGAGGGCATTGGGTAACTAGCCCATTGAATAGATGGGTAAACTGAGCTTTAGGCTTGCATCACCAGTTGCCTTGCAGTCGTGTTCACTTATGTGTTTTTCCAATTTATTTCTCAGGTAAATTCAACCCTTGTAGCCTCCGCCCCCAACCCAGTCTGTTCCTCTCCATCTCAGGTCCACCATCCAGCTGCTACCCGCATCCAACATTTGTCAGTTTTGTGCCCACTTTGAACCAACTTCATCCTGGTAGACAGAGACAGGACCATGAGCATCACATAAGGTACAAATGAAGGAGCAGAAGCAAGTGATTAGCATGAGACTCAAGTGGATAGGCAGGTCAGGGAGCAGGGAAGGGGTTATGCATGGGGGACTGGGTAGAATCTAAATAGACCATTCAGGGAGAGTCTTCCAGAGAGAGAGAGAGGGGGGGAGAAAGAGAGAGAGAGAGAGAGAGAGAGAGAGAGAGAGAGAACCATGACCATGTAGGAAAGAGCATTATTGGAAGAGAAAACAACATGAGCAAAGGCCCTGTGGTAGGAGCTTGTAAGCAACATTTCCAGAACTGCAAGGAAGAGCAGATGAAGCAAAGTGCTTAGGGGAAATGGTGAGTGGCAAGCTGGGAGAGGTGGTGCGTAGAGAAGGAGGGCCTAGCAGACTCATAAAGCTGTGAAATGAGGGAGCCAGGAACCACGCGAGGGTTGAGCAAAAAGAAATAAAAAACAGTAGAAGTTCTGATTTTCTGTTTGTGGTATGTATGTATGCATCTGTTCATTCACTTTTCTTCACTTTATTTGCTTTTATATGTGTATGTGATGGAGCGGCACATGTGAGGCCCCGTGTGTGTAGTGGGCATCAGGGGCAACTTGCAGGAGTTTTTTCTCTCTTTCCTGACTCTGAGGATCAAACTCAGGTCTTCAGACATAGCGGCAAATGTCTTTACCTGCTGAACCATCTCACAGACTCTGGTTTATGTGCGGATGCGACCTCCCAGCTGTTGTGGGGACTCAGGTAAGTTGACTGCTAGAACCAGAAGAGAAAAAATAAAAGGATTGAGTCAGCTGTAGGAGCAGTGAAGGGAACACAGATTCTGGATGTGGCTTGAAACTGGACTAGGATCTCTTGGTGTTTGGAAGTGAGGCATCTAAGATGATCAGTTGAGCTAGGGGCTGCTGAGCAGTTCTTGGGACCCACAGCCCACAGGGGCATGTCTTCATAACGGCAGGAGCTAGACCTTAGAAGGTCAGTGCCTGCTGACTTCACATGCAATGGCTGAATTCAAACTCTTGAGCAAATCTGCTCACCTCTTGGGACCTCACTTTGCTGCATCTGCAATCTGGAGACCATTGTTCTCAGAGTTTTATACAGCCTAGGTACTCCATTAGCACGATGGTTTATACTAGCTAATGTCAAGGTCTCCTAGAGACTGAGGGGCCCCAGTATGGATGTCACACAGCCGGGATCCTAGCTAAATGACCTTGGGCCAGACACCCACGTCTTCCATCTTCATCAGCTCTGCAAAAATATACCCACTTCACACAAAGCAGCTGCCCTTGTTCCCAGCACACAGTAGGACCTCCACCAAGGTGCAGAAGAAGAACATGGTGCAGCTGGACTCATGTTCCCATACCCACTCTTGGCCAGGGCAGCTGCAGCCCCAATGGGGCATTTTTATCTCCACGAGTGCAGCAGGTCCCACAGCAGCACTGCAGCGCGGCTGAGTCCCTGTGTGTGTGTGGGCAAAGCTGCTGTTCCCGAGGATCTAAAATTGCCTCCCTCTGATTGCTGCTATACAAACTGAGCCGCTGCTCGCTTCCCCCATCCAGTTGGGTCTATTTCAAGAACACATTGATGAGCGCTGATTGAGCCTTGATTACTGCAAGCCTAGCAAGCGAGCTGGCGCTGGGGCCACCCCTCTCCCAGCCTCAGTGGGATGTGCGCACTCCCGCTCTGCCGCCGTGGCCCACTGTCACCCAAGGGCCACCTGAAGAAACAAGGAAGGGACATAACACATAGTATAGGGCACCTCGCACACATCTACCTCCTAATACACTTCATTGGGTAGCTTCTATCCGAGTCCCTCTCCTCCCTCTGCCAAACCCTGTAGATTCCAGAGCAGGGCATGGGGAACAGAGTGAGAGATTTGCATGCTGGGTTTTTAAGATTCAGGGAGCTATTGGACAGGGGAAGAGGATCTTCCATCCCTCGTTCCTGTCACACACACACACACACACACACACGCAGCCACACCCCTCCACACACATGTCTGGCTGTGCTTGAGGCCACCTGGCTCATTGGGCTGGACCTTAAACATCTCTCCTTCCCTCTGCGGAACAATGGCACAGACCTCAAATACATGGTCCCTTGCAAACCCCATGGTCACTTTTGCATGTGTACATGTGAACTCACATGTTCCTGTGTTGGGTGGGGGTGCATGAGTACATGCATGCATGGATGTATATGTATGGAAGCTACAGATCAACCTCTTCTTCCGTTACTCTCTATCCAACCTTTGAGACCCAGATCCACCTGTTTCCACCTCCCATTGCTGGACACCCCCCCCGATGCACACTACCACCCTCAGTCCACTCTCCCATTGATTCCGAGGATCCAGCTCTGGCCTCATGCTGATGCTCAAGGCCCCCAGCCCTTTACTGACTGAGCAGTCTCCTCAGAGTCACATTTTCAGATACTTTTGTGCCCACTTTGCAGCTGATTACACTGGGGCGGGTGGAGCTGGTTTGGGGTTGCCCTGAGTCCTAGGTCTTTGGTGGGTAGGCTAGTTCTTGGCAAACCCTGAGGCCTGATTTTAAAAGCAGCCTCTTGCTCTTTCCTTAGAGATTAGTGTTAACAGGTCTTGGCTGGGGCCAGGTCTACATTGTAAGGTACTATCTGGGTGACAGAGTGGGGAGGTGGAGCAATTGCTGGTCCCTTCTACCTGGCAGGGTTTGTGGGTCATGGAGTATGAAGGTACCCTCTCTCCTCCCCCTGCTGCTGTTACCCTGTATGCCTAGCTCCCATCTCCTCTCCTTGCCTCTTCCTCTGCCACCCGCCTTTCCTTGCCAGCAGTTCACACCCTTTCCCTCCTCTCTCTCCTGCCTTCCATCTTCTATCCACTTCCCATAGTCTTCTCTCCCTCTCCACCCAACCTTTTTTCTCTTGGCAGCCATCAGTCTTTCCTATCTGCTTGCCAGACCCAAGAGGGCTGCAAGGACAGACCCTGTGGGGTTTGCTGCAAACACACAGCAATACAGCTCCACCTGGGAACAGAATGCATACCAGTCCTAGACTGTGATCCAGGCATTTCAGAACCCCTAACACCCCTGTCTTGAGGAAGGAGAGAGGAACATCAAGAAGCCCTTCCTTAATATCCTGAGACAGAACATAGTGGCCAGGGCAAAGAGCCCTGGGTAGTCCTTGTCAACCTGATCCCTTTCTATTGTATAACCACCAGGTTTTCCTTCTTCCTCCTGCTACAACAAGGCCCCACATTTAACACCTTGCTCTCCCTCAAATTTCTGTCCCTGGTATGGAGCTTCTGGCTTTCTATGCCTGGCATTGGGGTATACTTACATATGTGCATGAATGCATACCCATGCACACACACGTACACATACAGACAATATGAAGACATTCATGCACAACCATGCACACACACACACACACACACACACACACACACACACACACACACACATTAAATTTCCTAAGAGAGGAACCTGAGAGAAGCATTGTAAAGTTCAAGGTCTGGAGCCACAGAGACCTGGTTTAAAAATCTTGACTGAAAGAGGGCATGGTGCCCTGCCCTGTTGGAAGTCCAAGGCCCACCCCCTCCCTCCCGGCCTAGGAAGGAGTGCATTCAAAAAGACTCGGTTCCCAAAAAGATAATACATGCAGAAGAGATAGGTCCTGGTGAAGGGGGAGGGAGGAGGGGTGGGGGGGTAGCGGGAGGGGACCGGGAGAAGGGGAAGAAAGGTAAAAATTTTATTTCTTTAATTATGTTTTTGAATGGAAAAAATAAAACAAAACAATGTATGAAAAAAAGAAAATATCCTGAATCAATTAACACGTGTTGTAAATCTTTTAAGTGTACACAAGTAAAATAAAATGATGAGTTTTATTGTAAAAAAAAATCTTGACTGATACATCCTAGCTGTGTAATAGGGCAGGTCACCTAAGCCCTATAGTTCTCAGTTCTTTCTTCTCAGGGTTGTAGTATTTAAGAAGCAGAGGCATACAAAGTGCTTATTTTCCAGCCAAATCTCAGTTTTCACATCAGTGACTAGCCTTGTTCCAGATCTCACATCTGGGGGTATAGAGTGAACTTTTAAACCATTCTCTTTATTTTTAGGTGGGCCCTTGGTGGGAGGAAGGGGACCCAAGGTCAAGGCTCTCAGGTGCCTTTGGATCTAGTATCCTCACAACTTTCCTAGTTCATGAGCCTGGCAAGATGACACAATGCTCTGAAAGCAATGATCAGAAGCCAGACTTGGCCTTACAGCACTCCAGCAAGGGCGGGCATGACCCCCTCCATTTCCTGGCACTGGGCGTCAGGTCTGTGACTGGAACACTGTCTCCAAAGCCCATGTCTGGGATGTGGGATTCATGCAGGTTTACACAGATCTCAGGATTCCTCAGACCCCTACCCTCTACTTCTGTTGCTAGGCAACACTGCTCATTGCTGAGGGGACGAGCAGAGGATGAGCTGAGGGAGGCTGCAGCAGCTGGCTCTGTTCTTCGCTTAGAGGCCTGGGGAACCTATCCCCAAGTCAGACACAATGAGAATCAGAGTCCCTATGATAAGAAGAGACTTGTCCAAGATCACTAGGGCTGTGAGGGAACACATCCTAACACTGCAATGTCAGAGCTGACAGACTTCTGGGAGAACCTCGTTAGGACCCTTAATTCCTGAGCCCAGGAAGACATTGTTACACTGTGGAGTGTGGAGGTGCAGCAGAGACCTCATTGCTCTGTGGTCGCTGCAGACAAGCCCCTTCAGCTTTCTGAGCCTGGCTCCATCTGAGTAGGAATGGTTTGATGTCAGCATGCCCCTCCCTGAAGTAAAGAGCATGTGTGCACATGTGTGTGCGTGCATATGTGTGTGTGTGTGTGTGTGTGTGTGTGTGTGTGTATAGCCCTCCTGGTCACTAGGCATAGAGTGGCCAGTGGCTCCATGCAGGGGCAATGATTTTATCTGTGAGGGTTCTCAGATGCAGAATCCACAGGACCCTTGATAGAATGAAGAAAAGGCAAAATATATGGTGGTCTGAAGGGTAGGATCAAGCTAGAGAATGAATCATTGCCTAGCGACAGCTGGGGTCTGCTGATGCTGACTGTAGGGAGGGCTGGGGTCTGCTGATGCTGACTGTAGGGAGGGCTGGGGTCTGCTGATGCTGACTGTAGGGAGGACTGGAGTCAGCAGCTTTCTCCTCCCCATCTTCCTTCCCTTCAGTTTCCCCATGCAGACCCTAGACCTGCTCCAGCAGAACTAACAAGAGCTCCCCCTGCATACACACACTCCATTAGTGAGTGTTGCCTCAGCCTCACAAAACAGGGAACCCAGGGCCCCGGAGCCAGACTTACCTGACTTCGGGTACCCTATGCAGTGTACCCGAAGCACCATCTTACCTCTGCTTCAGACACTGACCCTGAAGGTTCTCCTCCTTGACTACCTTTGTCACAGAGGTGGGGGCCCTCATCAGTACCTACAGTACACTAGAGCTCTCTAGAGGCAGGACCTCAGCTTGGAGACTCTGCCCAGCCAGAAGGTGCTCCCCGAAAGTGCCCAGAGCTAGTCTCAGGGTAACTGCTGTGTGCAGTGGATGAATGGCAGAAAGGACGGAATATACCATGGCCTGGGGCTGTGTAGAGCACCTGAAGGTGGACCAAGGACACCCAGTAATGAACCTAATCAGAGAAGGAGCCCTTCTCTGACTACCCAGTCTAGGAAGTGGGGGGATCCCTCACCATCACCTTCCCTAGCCTCAATTTCCTTATCTGTCAAGTTGGGAGCCGAGAACAGATGCCCAGGGCCTCACCTCAGTGGCTGTAAACACAATCTCGATTTGCCAAGAATGGTTATGGAAGCTCCTGACATGAGTGTGGGGGCAGAGATAGCTCTGAACCTCTGGGGTCCCATTGGAGACTATGCTTTGCTAGAGACAGGTCCTCTGCCTGGGTCCAAAGGTTGCTGTGACATTGTCTGACCTATGTCACAGGAGATGAGTGAGGGGGGAGCTTCTAGGAGGAGGAAGATGGTGTGAGAGAACTTACTACAGACCCAACCTGAAGAGAAAGTTGGGATGTGGAATGTGTGTGAGAGTTGGCATATGTGTACATGTTAAATGTAGGTTTACAATGTGCACATGCATGCACATATATGCACAGACATGCTTGCACACATATCACATACTTGTTTGCTATGTATATCACACTCGTTTTCTTGTACAGTTTTGGGGCTCATTCTGGCTGCGAACTCTTTCCATTGTCGTGATCTTCCCACTGAAGGTGCTGCCATTCCAGCCCAGCTAAGGAATGCAGGCGCTTCATAGGGAACCTGAAAACCAAGCCTCTGAAGGGGCCTAGGGACAGTGTAATTACCTAGGAGTGACAGCAGCTGGGAGCCCAGGAGCAGATGCCAGGTGCCAACCATTGTTGATTCTCTAGGGCCAGGACTTCAGCAAATATGTCCAGTCTGCAAAGAGGGCCTGCAGGTTTGCTCAGTGCACCAGGGGCCTCATAGCCTGACCTCGGTAGCTTTCTCCTTGGCCTCTCTCTCTGGCTTCTTGGATAAAGGCCTTCCAGACTCTGTGTGTGTACGTGTGTGTGTGGCTGGATGTAGCTGGCTGTAGCTGGGGGCTGTCATTTCTCCACATTCTATTCATGCTGTCATCTTTAGGTTGTCCCTTCCCATGATCCCTTTCAAAGGCCCCAGCAATGGTAGTGTGCCAGGATGGGTGCAAGAACCCACCAGGAGATTTGAGATCTTTTTAAACTCTCCAGCAACTCCCAGAACACAGTCTTGTGAAAGGCGCATGCATTCAACTGCACACCACAGACCAGCCTCTTGCCCTGTGGAGTGCAAGCCCAAAGAGCTGCACGGCAGACATAGGCCCACTGATGTGTGCAGGGAGCACGACAGGGAAGTGTCCTGGGATCGAAGTGGTGAAGCTGGGGTGGGCACTCACAGCAGGTGGCCACAGCTGCTGAGCCTCACCTTCCTGGAGGAAGGGCAGAGGCAGACAGAACCCTGCTGGAGTGCAGCAAGGCCATGGAGAGAGAGAATGGGGCGTGGGGATGAGGGAGGAGACAGGTGCTGCAGGCATCCAGCAGACACTGAGCAGGCGGAAGTGTCGAGGAGAAGCTGATTTCTGCCTTGGGCAACAGGTCAGTCTAGCCATGTATCCAGGAGTCAGAATGCAGAGGTCTACAGGTATCACCAAGCTCCCAGGAGTTTGGTGTAGGGACACCATGGCCAGAAACACTGGCCCCAGGGCTGAATCTTCCAGACAGCCTTGGGGATGTCTCCTTCGTCTTCCCTAAGCACGTGGCACAGTCAGGCTAGCATCTGAGGCCTCCTGGAAAACTTCGTCTAGAGTGCTTTTCAAGATGCCTGGGTCTGTCTCCAGGACACAACCATTCCCTTGGGTTTCAGGATGTCTATTGTTCTTTTCCCAACCTGGGAAATATATCACCAACCCCTCCAAAGACAGAAAGACACCTAAGGATCCCTCCCCTGGAATTCACCTTCCACCTTCAGAATGTGGCTTCCTCCTTCAAAGAAAGCTCCCACCAGAAACCTCAAAACAAACAAACAAACAAAAAACCCTGGCCAACCTGCCACTAGTTCCAATCTCCCAGGGAATTCCTCTTCTCTGAGGAGCTTCTTCAGCCTGGGGACCATCACTTCAGAAGAGATTGAGCCTCTCTCTAAGACAAAGCAAGAAACTAGGTCCCAGAAGCAGAAAGTTCCAGATTTATAGTCCAGAAGACTCACTGTGTGACCTTGGCCAAGTCTCTTAAGTTCTCTGAGCCTCATCATATTTTATGGGGAAATTGAGTGCAACTCCAGTCCCTATGGCCTTTGCAAGAGAGAACAGGTTCCTGATGCATAGCAAAGTTTTAACCAATGGCAAGCGTGCTGTCCTTGTCTTGGAGGTATGTCCTTCTGCATGTTTAAACAACAAAAACAAATCACTGGCTTGTCATTGGCTCCTAGTCATCCCCCTTGTGCCTGCTCAGACAGGCATACTGGAATCTCTCAGGCAGGTCTCTTTGACACAGCTGATGAGACCAGGCACGTGCTTCCCCACTGGCAGAGACAGCAAGAGATGGGACTGCCACTGTACTCAGCTCCTCTGTGAGTGGGGGGATGGGATATACAAGCCCATCACCAGGTCCATGTGGGAGCTGGGAGGGGCCTGAGGAAGACTCAGACAGGGAACAAGCCCCAAAGTGGGTCATCACTGCCCTGGACGCCAACCCACTTCCAGTCCCTGCTGCCCACAGGCCCGCGGCCACAGGATGTCATCTTGAATTCGCTCTGCCCCTGCTTGCCCAGTTTTATCCAGGTCTCTTGCAGTGTGGGCAGAGGAAGGTTGGCGAGGCCTGAGGGGCTGCAGAGAAAGCCATTGCAGCACGTGGCTGTATGAGCAGGCTTATCCCCTCCATCCCCATCCTGATGTTATTTGGTGTGGGGACTACAGGTGACAGAGACATAGTGCAGTGGGTAAATAAAAAGCAGGTTTTGGGGAAGCAGGAAGTGTTCCCCTACTTCTGGGCTATGTGGCTTCTGGACTGGCTTCATTTCTTCTGAGCCTGTTTCCTTGTTCACAATATGGGCTATTACGAAGTCTATAAAGACCTTCACCTGGGCTTGCTGACGGCCGCTAAAAACTGCCATATTTTCCTGGGCAATTGCTTCAGAGTCAGTCAGACCTCCCTAGGATCCTGGCTCTGGTCCTCCTAGATGTGTGATTGAGGAATAAGTGACTTAACTTGCCATCTAAGAGAGAAAACCTCACCTCCTGGACCTATTGTAGGTTTATCATGAAGCCTCATGGGAGAGCTCATAGTGATAGCCCTTAGGACGACACGGGAAGCCACCCACTGTGTATCAGCTGAGCGCTTGAGTGATTGTGAGCACTGGGGGTTAGCAGGGAAGTCAGTGCTTGGGCTCCAGACCCAAGAGAGCTTGCCAACAGGGGCAGATAACCCCATGATAGGTCAGTACTGAACTCTGTGCCAGGACCCAGCCTAAAGATGCCTGGCTCAGTTCATTCCTTCTGTCTCTGATGGGTTTGAAAGAAGGTACTAGACCCTGAATCCCCCAAGCTGGGGAGGGTGTCAGGTGCTCCTGTGTGAGCAGCTGAGAGCACCCTGCATCTGCCAGGCATCCTAGCCTGGGTACCACCCTGAGGGTGCAGCATGTGTGTGCAGTTGCCTGTGCATGTGTCTGGAGGCTAGGGACTGGCAACGATGATCTTCCTGATTGCTCTCCACCTTATATGCCTTATGACACAGGCTCTCTCATTTGAACCAAGGGCTTGCTGATTCATGCAGTCTAGCTAACTGTCTTGCTCCAGAGATTCCTGGTCTTTGCCATGCCCACCCACTATTTCCATGCATCATCCACATTTGCACAGCAAGCCCTTGACTACTGAGCTATCTTCCTGGACCCACGGGATAGACAAAGCAGTGAAGATAGAGTTCGTGGAGTCGCTGGAGCCCAAGGCTGAGGTCTGTTACCTGCAAGCTTGAGAAAGAAACCTGAGGTTGCCACATCTTGAGCTCATCACCTTCGAAGCAGAATAGTGAGTCCCTCTCATGGGGACTCTACAGACACCGGGGGACAATGCAACCCTCTCGTGGGGACACTACAGACGCCAGGGGACAATGCAAGCTGAATGTTTTTGGCCAAATCCTCAGAATTAGAGAATCTGGTTCCAAACAAATCACAGCTATGACTGAGATGGGGTCCAGATACACAGGGCTCCCCAGAGTCCTGCCCCCCTTCATTGCTGTCCTTCAAGTGGTACCCATCTGCTCTCTGAGCTTGGCTCTGTGAGGTGGAAGGCGGTCTCCCAGGGGGCTCGCCCACATCCTGCTCCACATGTACTCCGTACTCACAGCAGATAATCAAGGAAGGCCCCTCCCAGCCCCTCAAAGACAGAAAGAGAGGCTATCAATTATAGGCGCGTGAACTCCCTCTGTGGGTTTTTAATGTCACAGGCATAACTATTTGGTGACAGTAGGAAAAAGAAAGAGATTTGTCAAGAGTTAAGATATTTTGCCAGTTATGGTAGTGCACACCTGTGATGCCAGGACTCCGGAGGCAGAGGCAGGAAGATTGTGAGTGCTAGGACAGCCTGGACTACTTTATCTCAGAAAGAAGATGGACAGGGAGGAAGAGAAGGAAGGTGTTTACATCTAACTGGACAGTAATAGTTGATAATTGTGGAGATACTTAGCCTTGAGAACCCAGGAACCAAGGAAAGAGGGAAAGATGGCTTCTAGGCATGCTATACTTCAGGACTGCAGGAAGCAACATGGGCAGAGAAGTGAGGTCCACTGGCATGGTGACCGGCCTTGGCCTAGGTCCCCACTCTTCTTGGGACCAAACGGGGAGTGCCATGGCCTCCTGTGAGTTTGCATGTCTCCTGCCTCCATGGCCCTCTGGTTTCCAGGGTGGCAGTCACAGCCGCTCTGCTCTCTTGTGACCTCCTGCTCCAACTGTAGATGGCACCCTCTGCTTCCCCAGTGATTCTTGTTCACTGCGGAGATGGCTAAGCCCCCTGTCCTTGCCACCTCTTGTCCCCATATAGCAAAGCACTGGGACCCAGCCTGAAGACAGTAATTGTCTTTCTGGAGCAATTCAGGTGACTAATACCGCTGTGGTTCTGGCAGCTGTGACTGCTAATGATGTCAGAAACTGTCAAACTGAAGGTAATAATTGTCTCCTTTAAACAAAAAAAAAGAGCCTAGATAATTAGCATAATCAGAAAGTAAATGGGCCAAGATTTCTAACCCAATGTTGGGTGGAGAAGGGGGGATGAGATGAACATCAACCGTAATACAAAGCTGGGAGGCTGGGGTCACCAGGTCAGAGGAAGAGGGGAGGGCAGGAAATGTGTGTGTTTGGTGGTGGTGGGGTCCTGCTGTGAGAGCCCAGGACATGTTATTCTGTGTAAAATGCAGCATTGGCAGTTTTCCTGTCTGGCCTTTTGATGTGTATTTACTGAACACCTGCTGGGAAGACAGCCTAGGGAATCAGTCATTCTTCCCAAAAGGAGGGGGGTTGAATCTGAAGTTGTCAGAGCGTGCCCCTCCCCACCCTGTCCCCTCAGCCCTTTTCCCATTCCCAAAGATGTCAGCTGCCTGAGTTGTCAAAGTAAGAAGACACCTCAATTCTAAGTCACACAGGTCTGGTGGGTACCCAGAGGGCTCTGGGAATCGATAAGAATCATCTGTCACACCTCTCTATGTCACCACTCAGATCCAAGCAGGCAAGAGCTGCCAGATCCAGGTTCCCAGGAGAGGATGCAAAGGCAGCCTTCCACCCAGATCCAG
>PVIU01013572.1:0-55326 GCA_004026605.1 Ondatra zibethicus | reverse complement strand
ATTTCATTTTCAGTAATGCTATTGAACATCCTAAGCATTCCTGACGACAACCGAAAAGGTTGTCATCTGCCAGTGGCGGCCTCGCGCACATTTCTTCTGTTTTTTCTACTTTCGAGTCTTCATCTTCACGTGTACATCCTGAAACTCCAAGTACCCAATACTGCATCCTTTCATTACCGCTGCAGCTGTCTTAGTAAGAAGATGATGTCACTTTGTGAGGACGAGCCCCAGATCTAGGTAGTGACAGCGGTTGTCCAAGAACACACCAGTTTGGGTCGAATGCCGACAGCAGTCTGTCCCGAATCCATCTACCCTCCCACCCACCCACCAACTCCAAAACTAAGATGTCTGTTAGCTATATGGGTCCTCAAAATAAAAAAAATAAAAAAATAAAAAAAAACTTGTGTTGTGGAAATAGAGAATTGGACCACTGTGGTTATTTGGCACGTGTCTAAGTTAATCTTCCTTGATTACTGTCTCATATCAAGAGTATTTAAGGAATGAGGACTAAAAAGGCATTGTGCTTATGATATACAATATATATATCAAATATTTTATGCTTAAATTAATTATTCAATAAAAGGTAATTATTTAAGGTGTCTATCCTCTCACTTCTAGACACAATCTTTGGCATCTATAACAATTTCCTCCCTGTTTTAGGAGGGAAAAAAAAGTGACTTGGTTTGTGTATTTCTATGAACTGGGCCTGCCATCTAGTGGCTAACCTAGGAACTTCAGCAACAGACGAGTACGCGGTTGCTAATCACAAGAAATTATCCAGAAACTTCAGATTGCCTTTAACTTTCCCAGTTGAGACGAGCAGAGAAGGCAGATGAATAGTGGGACTGGTGAGTAGAACTGTAGCTTGGAAAAGGCTTGGTGGGCCACCTTTGCTTCCTTTTCTGCCCTGTCGTCCTTTTCAGGTGCCTGCAAGGTTCCAAAACTCCCCACCTGCTGCCGGCCTCCACCACCATCGCCACTACGGGACCTGCTGAGCATCTGCCTCTCAGTCAACCTGTTTCCTTAAAAACACTCGTGGAGTATTAGCTCCCAAACCCATCTGTCCCTTAAAACGTTCTTTCTCTGATACGTGTTCGCCCAGCAACGTGGTTCATCTTCTGGGCAGACACATTGTCCAGACATGGGCACACACGGCACTCATATCTTAAGTTCAGCCCAGATCACAACTAGAGTGCGACTCCAGCATTTCCAGTCCTCACCGTGGCCACTGCCACTACAGCCCTCACCGCTTTTTCTGTCCCTCTTCTTTCCCATCTGCATTCCTCCACTCTATTCTTCGTGTTTGCTTACATGTATTTTTAAAGTGTATTCTCTCTGACTCCCTCACTCGCTCGCTCACTCGTTTTGTGTGTGTGCCTGTCTCTCTGTCTCTTATATGTCTGTCTCTCTCTGTCTCTCTACGTGTCTCTGTGGAGTGTTGGGGGGGTGATATGTATCCCACAGCAACGCATGTGGAGGTCATAGGACAGCTCTGTGGAGTCAGTCATCTCCCCTACCTTCATGTGAGCACATATTGGGAGTCTGAACTCAATTCACTAGGCTTGCAGCAGGTCACTTCCTGCCGAGTCATTTGGGCCACCTCTTTCAAGCATTTTTAGCAAGCTACATTAGATGGACACTTGGTATAGTTTGAGGTAGAAACTTACCACAAGTATAAGTTGGACCAAAGATCAGAATGAAGCCATAGATGTAAATACCCATGAAGTGAACCTGTGTTCATGTATGGGCAATGTGTGTCAACACAGAGACACATACAGATGTGTGAGTGAGGAAAGGCCTCTCTAGAGTAAATATAAATACTGAAGATAAAATGTGAATATAATTTGACAAGAAGATACATTTCAAATTTAATAAGTAATGTAAAAAAGTTATTTGAGTAAGTTCGTGCTCAAAGACCTGGGCATATTTTTAATAGAAACAAATATATGCACATGAGAAAAGTCAGAACTCGAAGACATCAGTGAAACCCTACCATCCAAATGATTGATAGCTTCTTGAGTTATCATGAAGTAATAATCGGGTTACATAAGAACTGCTTCCTCAGGCCTCCTCCTATTAGGGCCCTGTATTTTCATACAGATGTATGAATGGCAGAAATCTCCCTCCGCCCACCTTGAGAAGGACCCACAGAGCAGTTGGTCTGCCATTGAAGCACCAAGAAAGGAAACTGTTCCTCACCCAAGAAGTCACCTGTTGCCTTCTTATACCCAGATTCGCAAGAGTGATGTCACTTAAAGCTGGCCAATAGGAAGTTGCCTGTTGCCAGATTCCTGTGAGTGGGGTAACAGCGCTAGTCTTCCTCTATTTTTCTATTAGCAGCAGAGAATAACCACCAGACAGAGAGCAAGTGACTTGGGGAGCATTCTTCTCTTAGAGCTTTCTGGAGTGCGCCTGCTCAGGTCTTGCTTTGTGCGCAAAAGCAGCAACCTGTTAAGCCATACTTTCTTTAGGGCTGGGAGAACTCTAAAAGGCAAAGCAACAGCCTCTGGCCTGGCCCTGGGCTACTTTTACAGAAAGTCTAGTGACACAGAACCAAACTGTCAACACAATTTTTTATGAGGCAGGTACTCACTCTGTAGCCCAGGCCTTCTCCAAACTTGTGATTCTTCTTCCTCAGCCTCCCAAGCACTGAAGTTAGAGACATGTATCACCACAGCTGGCTAAATTATTAGCTATAATGATCACCTCTACACAACCCGTGAAAGTCATGGCAGAGACCTGACCTGACTCAACTACCTACTACGTGAACACTGAGAAGCTGGGCAGCCAGGGACACCTGCCGCTCACACAAAGCTGAGGCACCAAGTCTAACAGGACGGCATATGGAAGCAGGGACACAAACTGTGCCGGGTCCAAACAGCAGCCTCTAGTAAACTAATCCTTCCTGACAGAAAAGCGGGGTTAGCCAACAAATGAGCCCTCCCTAAAAGGAAGAAAAGTGGAGAGAAGCTCACTTTGCAAGAGGAAAAATAAAATGGCTTCCGTTTACCATACACACCCCAAATACCTCTCTATAGACACTGTACTGGCTAGATGTTTCTCTTTTTGGTTTTTCTTGTTGTTGTCAAGTTGACATCGCTACGGTCATCTGGGCAAAGGGATTCTCCATTAAGAAAAAGGTTTTGTAAAACTGTCCTACAGGCAAGTCTTCGGGGCCCTTTTCTCGATTGGTTGATGTTAGTAGGCCAAGCTCATTGTGGACAGGGCCACACCTGGGCAGGTGATCCTGGGTTGTATAAACTAATAAGCTGAGCAATCAATGAGGAGAGAGCAGTAAACAGTAATCCTCCATGGCCTCTGCTTCAGTTCCGGCCTCCAGGTTCCTGCCTTGGCGTCCCTCAGTGGACTATGATCCGGAATGTGTAAGATAAGGAAATCCTTTCTTCTCCAGGTTGCTTTTGTTCCTGGTGTTTACCACAGCAACAGAAATCAAGCTAACACACACACACACACACACACACCCTTTAATGTTACCTCCAACCTCTAACAACTAGGTTTGCTGTGAACAAAAAAAAGTAAATAAATAAAAATAAATAAATAAATAAAATTAAAAATGGCTGCCTCTCTCAAGGGAAGAAACCTAGACTATCAGGAAGTCTGGCTGCCTTTTTCATGAGCTTCCCATTGTTATTTGTCATTGTGTCTCCTATATACTTCTTGGGCTCATGTGGATAAGATTTTTATGCCCAAAGGCTCTGAAATAGCTGAAACTGAACATGTACTAAAATAACTTCAAGATCAAACTATACCCTGAGCCAACATTCACTCTCTATCTACTTTCCAGCTCAAATTATGCCCAGTCATACAATGTAATACACCTGGCAGAATAAAAAAAAAATGTGCAAGGAACACAAAGAACATTTTTGAATCCCCAAATCCTTCGGCAGCAATAGAAAAATGCACTAAATTGCAGAAGTATGAATAATAACTGTCTAGGGAAAAATTAGACTCCAGAAATAAAATACTCTCCTATAATACAGCTGAGTGACTGATCCTAAACTGTTGAGCCCCTCCAAAGTTCTCACATTCCTCGCTTTTAGACTGAGCGTTTCGTGAAAATACTAGATGAAGTCCAGCCCCTCCTTCTGTAGCTACAGCATGAAATCCCAAGACTAAGTTCTTCATTACCTCCGAGTTAAATCACCCACCCAAGACTCTGCTGACACCATTACCCAAAAGTCATCCCACATAAGCAAAAAGTACCAGCCTGGGCACATTTAGAAAACATAAAGAGCCAGCCCTCCTTAAAGGTGTGCCAAACAAATTACCTTCCCTAAACCTTACATTTAAAATCCATCCTGCATTACATCAGGAGAAATAAAGCATCAAAAACCAAACTGTAAGCAGACATGGAGGCACATGTCTGTAATCCCAATATATGGGGAATCATGAGTTCAGGCCTGTGCTGCATAGGGAGGCCTTGCCTAAAAAGAAAGAGAGGGAAAAGCTAATGTGTGATTACACGTTGTCTTTGCTAAGAAAAATACTAAGTGTATCGGACAGGCTCCAAGGTCAACCTGAAGTGCATCTGTATGTCTTACAGTAAAGACAGGGATTTGTAGGGGCCATGCTCCAGTCCTCACATCTCCCCCTCCCTCCCCGCATGCATTCTATAGAGTTTAAAGGCTTTGATGTCCATTTTCCCTCTGTCTTAGTCAGAGTTTACTATTGCTGGGAGGCAAAGCGACACTATGGCCACTGCAACTCTTAAAGAGAAAACATTTAACTGATGAAGGTAGTTTGCTCACAGCTTCAGAGGTTCAGTCCGTTATGACCATGAAGAGGAGCATGGCAGTGTGCCAGCAGACATGGTGCTGGAGCTGAGAGCGCTACATCTTACAGGCAATAGGAAGTGGACTGACTCTCACACTGAGGGAAGCTTGAGCAAAAGAGACCTCGAAGCCCACCCTCATAGTGACACACTTCCTCCAACAAGGCCACACCTCCTAATAGAGCCACTCCCTTTGGGGACCATTTTTTTTTAAACCATCACACCCTCTGACCTTCTTTTCTGGCATCTTTTTGCATAACTTATTCAAAAATCAAACAAAAACAATGACATCTATAGACTGGCTGTTCTCACCATAATCTATTATCAATCCTAAAGTTTCCTTCTTTCCCGGCTAGTTTCTGCCAGCTTGACGTGAGTTACAGTCATTTGGGAAGAGGGACTTTCAATTGAGAAATGCTTCCATAAGGTTGGCCTGTAGGTCTGTCTGGCATTGTCTTGATTAATGACTGATATGGGGGTGGGCGCAGACCACCATGGGTGCTGTCAACCCTGGGAAGGTGGTCCTGGGTTGTCTAAGAAAGCAGGTTGAGCAAGTTATGGAGAACAAGCCAGTGAGCAATGTTCCCCCATGGCCTCCTCTTCAGTTCCTGCTTCCAGGTTCCGTCCAGGTTCCATGCCCTTCAGGATGGACTATCCTGAAAACCGTAAGTTGAAATAAACCCTTCCCTCCGGGAATCACTTTGGGCCATGGTCTTTACCACAGCAATAGTAAGCAGACCAGGACACCTCCCAAGCCCCATTCCTAAGGGAATATGAATGGAATATATTCCATATGCGTCTAATTGTGCCCTAAGATCCCAACCTTTCTCCCTTAAGAAAAATCTCTTCCCTTTGCATGACTAGCAGCCGTTCTTTGTTTTTCCCTTCACATCTCAACTATTTATAGTGTAAGGTCACACCTAAAACCTAATTTTTAAGCCCTTCTGCTCCTCCTTGAGTTTTGGGACAAATCTGATAGTCACCTAAATTCCACATGTGAGCCTGTGGTGGTTTGATAAGTATGTCTCCCATGGGTTCATATTTTTGAATGCTTAGTCACCAGGGAGTGGCCCTATTTGAGAAGGATTAAGAAGAGTAGGTGTGGCCTTGTTGGAAAAAGTATGTCACTGGTGTGGGCTTTGAGATTTCAAAAGCCCAAATCTATGTGTGTGTGTCTGTCTCTGTCTCTGTCTCTGTCTCTCTCTCTCTCTCTCTCTCTCTCTCTCTCTCTCTCTCTCGTCTCTTTCTCTTTGCCTGAAGAACAGGATACAGCTTTCAGATACCTCACCAGCACCATGTCTGCCAGCACACTCACTGCCTTGATGATAATGGTCTAAACCCCAGTTTGTGTTTTCCTTTGTAAGACTTGCCTTGGCCCTGGTGTCTTTTCACAGCAATACAGCAATGACTAAGCTAGGCCCTTCAATTTCCTTCTAAGTTTTGAGGTTTAGAATTATTCAAATAAACTTACTTTTTACCTCAACATTAAGTAATCAGAAAACTTCAATGATTGTTGATTTTTTAACACATGACACAAAATATGTGTGGAATTGGGAAAAACATGTGAATTATGTGAGAACCAGTTTTTGTACAGAAAAAAAAATGAGAAGAATATTTGTTTTGTTTAATTTTGGTTGGTTGGTTGGGGGATGTTTGTGGGGAGGTTGGTTTGGCTTGTTTTTTGAGACAGTGTTTCATGCATTCCAATCAGGCCTCAAACTCACTATATAGCCAAGGCTGGTCGTAAAGTCTTGATTCTCCTGCCTCAGCCCCTCAAGTGCTGGAAGTGTTAGTTTTGTTTTGTTTTGTTTTGTTTTGTTTTAGGGTGTATATGAGACTGTATGGGTGAATGTGGTGTGTGTGTGTGTGTGTGTGTGTGTGTGTGTGTGTGTGTCCCCTAGAGCTACAATTTATCCCTTAAGAACATATGTATTGTCTCGCCTCAAATACAGGATCAGCGTCATGCCTGAACCTTGCCTGTGACTCCTATCTTTGAGCAAAGTGTTTTACATATAGAAAGAGCTCCATTGCTTGAGGATCACCCATATGACTCCTTAAAAAAATAATCACAAAAAATCCAACGTTGTGTCAGCCAGCCCTCTGTTACTGGAACAAAATGCGGGTGATGATTTTTACTTTACTTTACTTTACTTTTCTTTCTTTCTTTCTTTCTTTCTTTTTTTAAAACAGGGTCACACACATAAACCAGGGTAGGCTCAAACTCATAATTCTCCTGCCTCATCCTTCACAGTGCTGAGATTATAAACACATGCTACCACAGTACAAATCAACTTTTAAAAAATGAAAGCTCTATTTGGCTCACAGTTTTGAATGCTGTGGTCCTCTGTCTACTGGACAGAGGGTCCTGGGGGAAGCTCAGGACATAATGAGATGCATACCTTATGCAAGTTCCTCCAGGATACACAGAGGGAGAGAGGAAGACACAAATGTCCCACAGTATCCCTCAAGGAAATGCCCCTAATGATGTAAGATCTTCCACCAGGCTCCACCTCTTTTAGATTTCAACTACTTTCTAATGACACTAAGATCAATGCAAAGCATTTAGCAGCTGGGCCTTTGGTAGATGTTCCAGATCCAAACCAAAACAGAACAATAATTCTTTCATAACTGTGCTTTTCAGTCTTGGGATCGTTCACTTCAGTTACCTTCAGTACCATCCCTTCCCTCCACAGTTCAGCCCAGAGGGCATAACTTCACATAACCAGATTGTTTCTATGTATTCCACACATGGATGCATTAATGTCTTCATATCACCTCAAGCCACAATGTATCTTTGACGTTCCCAACTCTCCTACCTTGATGAGAATACTCACTCCTTTGTTGAAGGACTAGGTATCACGAAACTGTGAGTCCTGGACATAAACAGCAACACTGTCAGTCAGTTCATGCATCAAAGGAGCTGTCAGGGAAAAAAACTATTAGGGACTTCTGTTGGACCTAACTCTACAATGCAAGGTTAATAGTACCCACACCTACAGTTAGGGATTAAGCCATAATTACTTACAAAAGGAGCAAGCATATCATCACTAAGGAATGAAAAGACAATCAACAGCATCACAAAATTCTACCTGGAGAACATCCAGATACAGTTATCAGAGTCTACTCACAGTACACAGCAGACACAGACACACATTCGCTTACACACATAGCTGTGATACACTTAAACGCTACCAGAAATTTCATTTTTATACTTTCATTATAGCAATTGGCATTTTAGCCTCTGATAATTATGCGAACCTGTTCTGGGTTTTGTGGCAAGGGGCAGTGAGATTTTTACTCTATTTCTTTTTGTAACATTGGGGGTACTGGTTTTGTTAACCTCGATGAATGTTCAAGTCAGTTTTCTGTTCATCTATAAATCAGGGAAAATTCTTTCTTGTAACCAATATTTCTTCAATTCCCTGTCCTAGATTGTTTCTTTGCCAGTCTAAAAATATTGCAACCAGAAAAGATTTCCATTAGCTTTGAACATCTTTCATCATTTCCCTGGAACTCCCACAGGAACTCCAAGACAGGCATAATAGTCTCCTCCATATGGGATGAAGTCATTGGTAAGGACAACTGTTAGAACAGGGGTCAAATGGAAGCTTGTCCTCTGAGACATAGGACAATAAAAATGCAGAACACTTCTCGGAGCATGAGAAGCGTGGATAGCCAAGACTGATGCAGGAATAACCCTGCCAACACTCACCGAATAGCGGCCCTATCAACACCTTTCCTATCACTTGTTCAATAGCAAGGGAGCAACTGTCGTATTTGCAAAGTGGTAACTGTGATCTACTTTTTGCCTGCTACCTTATTACAATTGTGCTCTTTTCACGTTTTCCATAATGGATATGCAGATATCAGTGGAATTCTGCCAGCCACTTGAAGGTAACACTTCTGTGATAATTATCTCCATTGTCAACTCAAGTTGACTTAAAATCACCTAGAATACACATGGTGATGTCAGTGAGGGTATTTATAGAGAGCTTTAACTGGGATGAGGAGACCCATGCTGAATACAGATGGCTCTATACTTTTAGAAATCTTTCAGAGTAATTAAATGTATTTTTCCCTAATGTGGGGGCAATAAACCTTTGACAAAGAGCAGAATTAAGTTATTGTTAAAAGTTCCATTTTTGGATGTCAAGTTGACACTGGGTGGCTGTGAAATAATCCTTTTGTACAATGTAAAGATGTATTACTCCCATTGGTTTAATAAAGAGCTAACTGGCCAATAGCTAGGCAGGAAAAGATTAGGCAGGAGAGCATGGGGGAAGAAGGAGGGCGGAGCCACCAACCAAATGCAGAGGAAGCAGGAGATGAACATGCCATGTTAGAAAAAGGTATTACCACGTGATAGAGTGTAGATAAGAAACATGGATTAACTTAAGCTGTAAGAGCTAGTTAGTAACACGCCCAAGCTACCAGCCAAACATTTGTAATTAATAAGTCTCTGTGACAGGGACTGGGGAGCCAGCGATCCCAATGAAAAATTCTGCCTATACTGGGTGGATACATAGTGATTAGTCTTCACTGTTGCCTTAACTGGATTTAGAATCACCTAGGAGACATACCTTTGGGTGTAGTCCTGAGGGCATTTCCAGAGCCGTTTACTTGATGAGGAAAGATCCATTTTGAATGTGGGTGGTACCTTCTCTTTCCTGGGGTTCCAAACTGAATAAAAGAGGGAAGGGGAACAACTTGAACACCAACATTCACCTCCCTCTGCTTCCTGACTGCAGTTGCAGCGTGACCTCTTGCCTCATGCTCCTGACCCCACAGCCGGAGCTGATCTTGAAGACACCTCCTCAAACTGGGAGCCCCAGCAAATCCTTTCTGCCTTAAGCTTTTCACGCCAGGTAGTTATTTATAGCAATAAGTAAAAAGAGCTAATACAACCTCCAGTGACTGCTCTGCACCCAGGACCTTATAGCTCTCATATCTTAACCACCTACACCTGGAGGGGAAATTTTTCTATTCTATTATTCCTCTTTCTTTGTTTCTGACTGTCTGTCTGTCTTTTTTCTTCCTTTTTTCTTCTTTCTTGTTTTGTTGTTGTTTGGCTGTTAAGGGCGCTCGGTTTGTGGCAGGCGCTTGCTCTATCAGCCCAGGCTGTCCTCAAGTTCACCATCTCTTACTTCAGCTCTCCAAGCCCTCCTTACAGGCGCGAACCACAACTCCATCTGGAGGTAGGCTCTCTAAGCCTGTTTGTAGCAATAATGCCATAGTTTAGAATATCGTCATTTGGGGAGTGAAGGAAAAATCATTCCTTTACAACTTGTTAAGTGACGAATGCAACTCTGCTTTTGGGTGTCACAGACTGGGGCATGAAACACTGACATCAGCACTTGAATCCTGATGGCTTCTTTTCTGTTTGGCCTCAAAAGTACATTGCCTGCTTTCCCACCGACAAAGTGAGTAAGCACAGTAAAGCAGTTCCTGTGTGTGCATCTAAGTCAAGTTCCAAAGAACTAAACCATTTCAGGGAGTCTCACAGAAGAAGTTTGCCTTTGGTAAAGACCTACAGTTTGTAACACAGCCATGTCCCTAATTTACCCTTTGTTAAGTTTCCTTATTTATCTGCTAAGATTTGTTTTTCAGCTAAGTGAAGCATGCTTATCTCACCAAAAACAAATAACAAGTAATCATGAATCAGGGTCTCTGACAACAAAAGAAAATCCACCTCTACCCTCCCCAGGATCCTCAGAGCTTTGAATTGCTCTCAGAGAAAATCTTATGGTTTTTTTTTTTTTAAGATGTAAGAAAATACAAGAAGCTCTGCTTCTTACAACTAAGAGTGCAATAAGCAGTTACTCTGGAGAGTTCCTCGGGACTCCTGCTATGTTGGAATATGGCCCGGCTCCCTGAAACTCAAGTTTAACCTCCTTATTGTGAAGCATCAAGAGGGTGGAAACAATATGGCTACAATGTTGATGGCAGAATCCTTGGGAAGTAATTAGAATTAGATAAAGTCATTCAACTGGAGCCTCATGACCAAGTACCAATGGCTTCAAAAGACCATGAAAAGACATACAAGCGTGTTATCTGTCTCTCACCATGGGATGCCCTGTGCCACCTTGGGATGGTGCCAGCAAGAAGGTTATCACCAAATATCACCCAGTCGGTCTTGGCCTTGGACCATAACAGTGAGTCAAATGAGCCTCTTTATAAATTACCTGTGGTATAAAATACCGTGCTACAGTACTATTAGCAACAGTAAGTGCCCTAAGACAATAACACTCGATGAGGAGAAACGCCAGGGAGAAATCATGGCAGGCATGAAGGATAGAATACCACCTGTTGCTGGAAAAGGTGAGGCAGGAAGGCCTGAGACTGCCTATTTTCTTGTTACTTTCTGTAATTTCTTCAAAAGAAGATCCTTGGGAATTTTGTCCAGAGTAGGCTTTTGAATCGCTAATGTTATTCTGAGCTATTTTAGATCACTGTCATGAGGGACAAGCTCCTGCTTTCGTTATTGCTACCACTGCTAGTGATCTGGAAAAACAGGGAAGCTGAAGGTGACCTCAAACCACACATGGTTACAGACCATAAAGTCTAATTCTGCAAGGTGAGGTACACACTGAAACTGAAAGCAGATGGCCCAAGGAGCATGACATCTGGCCAAGGCCTTTCTAGTAAATCAATTCAGAAACTACAGTGGAGGTCCGAGGAGAGAAAAGTCCCAGAATCCTTGGGAAATGAGACTTCTGGTGGTCCCAGGAGGCGCGCTGAAGGATTTTGTTCGTCAGGCAGGCTCTCCTCTCGTTCTTTTCTTTGTGGCTTTCCTTGTGGAGCATTAGAAGATTGGACTGGAACAAGCAGGCTCTTGAACAATGGGTGGGTTTGATAGATGGAGAAGCTGGCTACCTACCAAGACCTGCAAGAATGTTAGGCCAGCTACTTAAGAGTCCTGGCAAACCAGAGAAATCCATGTACAACCTCCCCCCCCCAAAAAAAAACAAGGCTTAAGCAAGCAGAGGGCTGCTGTTCCCCCAGGAAGTGGGAACTCACTGAAAAGAGTGAATGATTCGGAAATAAAGATGGATTTCACTGGGAGCCAGGCGAACAGGATGGTCCCTCCAGAAAGTTCAATTTCTTCCTGGGAAAGAGGAGTGTGTCATTCATTTCACAGCTTAAGCACAGGCAAAACACTGGCAGGCACCATTTACTGTGACAAAAGGCAGAAAAGACCAGGCTAATTACAGCCCTAGAAAGAGGGAGGGCCAGCGCTTCCCTGCCTGTCCAAGTGTGTGACATATTCCGAACCCACGGCTGTGGTCATTGTGGGAGCAGCGAGGCAGCTCCAGATACTGCATTTTTAAGAAATAATCATCTGGGCCAAACCAAGGCCAAAGTGTGACCCAAAGTAACCCGCTAACTATTCTCCCAAAGCATCCTTTCTGAGCAGAAGCAGAACGGAGATTTCCTTCATCTTACAACCGTGTAAGCAAGGGCATGGTGAAATCACGGAACTGGTCCACTCTCTAGGCAGAAAGAGAGGTTTATTGGGAGGTCAGACTTCAGAGGCTGTATGAGTTGGGGTGGAGGGCAGAGAGAAGCAACTTAGTGGAAAAGCAAGCAGATTTTATATAATAGCCAGCAGGGGTGGGGGTTAGGGGAATGGGGGTTGTGTTTAAACTGATGCTGTCTATTCCATTGACCAGAAACTAGATGCTCTAGGCTTAGTGGGTGGATTAAGGGAGGTTCCTGGAAAACATAAATCTGCCTTTCTAGGCTTCTGTTTCCCCAACCAGAGTCCTTCTGTTTAGGACGTTTTCACCAGTGGTGGGGTGGTATAGTAGTGAAGCACTTTGGTCCTAACAATCCATGGTTCTTCCAACTTGTCTTCTTGCTGGGATAAAGACAATTTAGCATAATCTCCTCTTTTATCCACTTCACAAAGAATAACTTGGAGCCTAAATTGCCTTCCTTAGATTAGAATTCTCTCCTGTGATGTGGGATTCCCCTCTGTATGCTATGAATATGTTTTATTACTACTTGTTAATAAAGAAGCTGCTTTGACCTATGGCAGGGCAGAATATAGGTAGGTGGGAAAACTAAACTGAATACAGGGAAAAAGAAGGTGGAGTCAGGCAGACGCCATGTAGCTGCCAAAGAAGAAAGATGCCAGAAACTTACCTGTAAGCCACAGACTCATGACAATACACAGATTAATAGATAATGGGTTAATTTAAGATTTAAGAACTATCTAGGAATACACCTAAGACAAATGGTGTTGTAATTAATATAGTTTCTGTGTGATTATTTGGGTCTGGGCAACCGAAAAACAAAAGTACAGTGTCTGTTTATACTCCTGGGTTTCCAATGCCTTTCTCCTAGATCTATAAGGCAGCCTCCTTCCACTGCAATCAGGATGTCTCGGCTCAGTGTGGACCCAGTTGGGCATCTTCTCAACCCCTCCCACAGTACCTCAAGCATTCTCTCTCTTGGCTACAACATTACCATCCAACCTCTTACCCAGCAAGAAATAATGCACCATCCCAGTTTCTTCCCCTCAATCTGGCTTCTAAGACCTAACATTTATAACATTTAAATCTCCAAAACCTTTTGTTAGAGTAGCAAGAAAGGCCTAGTAAGGAAAAACTCCTAGAGAAAGAAAGAAAGAAAGAGAGAAAGAAAGAAAGAAAGAAAGAAAGAAAGAAAGAAAGAAAGAAAGAACTGCCCTGGGTGGAGACTTAACATTCCAGTTGGGTGGACCAATCCCTTGACCTAAAGTCCACCTCTCAGGAAGTAGGGACCACCCCTAGGAAGGCAACTGTGCTAAAGAAATGGGTGAAATAATTATTCCTTTAATAAAGTACTGTACCTTCTTTCCCAGAAACCCGTCGTCCTGCCACAGTTCCTACAGGCTAAATAGCTGTGCACAAGGCCCACCCTTCTGAGTCCTCAGAAAGTCAGACCTTTCCTGTTTGTTGTTCTGTCCTTCGTGTGTGCACATGTGTGTGTGTGTATGTTTGTGTGAGTATGTATGTGTGTATGAGTGTGTGTGTGTTTGTATGTGTGAGTGTGTATGTGTATGTATGTGTGTATATGTTTGAGTGTGTGAGCACGTGTGTGTGTGTCTATGTGTGAGTGTGTGTGTCTGTGTGTGTATGTGTATGTGTGTATGTATATGTGTGTGTATGTATATGTGTGTGAGTGAATGTGTGTATATATATATGTGTGTGAGTGTGTGTGTGTGTGTGTGTGTGTGTGTGTGTGTGTGTGTGTGTGTGGCTTTGTTTACTCTCCCCCATTCTCCTCCTCCAGGTAGCCTCTGAGGTTTACAGTTTTCCTGCCCAAGTAGATTCTCCTTTAAACTCTAATAAAATTATCCTCAAACCTCTGCTTGAGTTCATTCTGAAATTCTCTTGATAATGAGACTAACAACCTTAAATAGGACCCAACTCCTCCAGTGTCCTCTGGTAACCACAAAGGGACTCCCCAAAATTCTGGTAACATTGTTTCACCTTAAACCTCATTAATAGGAGACGTGATGCAGGAACACATGGAGCAAAGGAAAACCTTCCACCCATCTCCATCCCAAGCACTATTTGAGAGATACAAATATCAATGCATCAGCTTCCTCTGAGAAAATGGTGGGATCACTGGTCACTAATAGAGAATACTGTTATACAGGAGGTATATTTTAAATACTATAACAGAAAACCAAGCTGCTTGTTACTCATTTTTCATGCTCTGACTTTCCGTGGCTGAGTTAAACCGACACACTAGCATTGGTCTTTTGGTAAGAGACACAAGCTACTTATAAGGTTAAAGATAAAATAAGGGGCTTTAAACTGCCCTCAAACTGTCAGAAGAAGATAAACTGACAAGAATAAATGTAGTCAATTGTCATTACAATAACATTGGAAGTCCACTGGGGGAAGCTATTATCAACACGCTCAGCTACCTAAAACATAAAAGTTAATCCAACTGGGATGGTCAATCACCTGGCTAAAAGATTATACCTCAGGAATGCTGATTCACTATAATCCATGCCAAAGAGATGGGAGGAATAATTACCCTTTAATGGGAAAATGTACCTTTTTTTCCCCCAGAAAGTTCAGTCCTGGTGCAGTCCCTAAGGAATCCCATGAGGCTCTGGTGGGTTTGCCTGGCTTTCTGAATCATGGGAAAGCATAACTTTTTTAATTTTTTTTTCAGATACTAGCCTCAGCCTGGGCATGGCCTCCCTAGTACTTTGGGCTTTCTTACTTTATCTGAAGCCCCCTACCACCACCACCACCGCCACTCCTAGCACCACCACCACCACAAGGCTGCTTGTCCAGCATGTGGCTGACTAATTTTATGTCAACTTAACACAGGCTAGAGTCATCAGGGAGGAGGGAACCCTAATTGAGAAAATGCCTCCATAAGATTGGGCTATAGCTGGGCGGTGGTGGTACATGCCTTTAATCCCAGCACTTGGGAGACAGAGGCAGGCAGATCTCTGTGAGTTCAAGGCCAGCCTGGTCTACAGAGCTTGGTCTACAGGTCTACAGAACAGGCTCAAAAGCTTCACTTTCCCTGTCTGAAAAAACAAACAAATGAAAACTGGGCTATCAGCAAGCCAGTAGAGCATTTTCTTAATTAGTGATCCATGTGGGAGGGTTCAGCCCATTGAAGGTGGTGTTATCCTTGGTCTGGTGGTCCTAGATTTCATAAAAAAGCAGGTGAGCAAGCCATGGAGAGCAAGACAATAAGAAACATCCCCTGCCCTATGGCTTCTGCATCAGCTCTTGCCTCCAGGTTCTGGCCCTGTTTGAGTCCCTGCCCTGACTTTCTTTGATGACGAACAGCAATGTAGAAGTGTAAACCAAATAAACCTTTTTCTCCCCAACTTGGTTTTGGTCATGGTGTTGTGTCATAGCGATAACAGCCTTAACAAAGGTACCTGTCTTCTGGCCATTGCCAACATTTCCAGCCTTGTTGCTTTTATCTTAATCTCTAGTAAATATTATCTCCTGTGGGTTTCCTTAAGCCTTGCTCACACCTTATTAATTCCATTTTAAAAACTAATTTGAAAATACCAACTGTCTCTTGGCAAGACCCCCACTGACACAGTAATTGCTGCCTGAAGTAGATCCAGGAAAATCATCTTCCACAGGGCTTCTGAGCTCAGCTTATCATATAGCTGAAACATCCATTATAAACTGTAAACAGACCACTTCACTGTGATGAAAAAGTGGGGCATTAATATCCCAATAGTATGTGTTGCCACCACAGTTATTACAAGGGAAGAAGATGGAGATATTGCTATAAAAATGATAGTACCCATGGTGGTTTGAAAGAAAACGGCCCCCAAAGGTATTGGCACTATTAGGAGATGTGGCTTTGTTAGCATCAGTATGGCCTTCTTGGAGGAAGTGTATCACTGTGTAGGTGAACTTTGAGGTCTCATATATGCTCAAGCCATGCCCAGTGTCTCAGACCACTTCCTGTTGTCTACAAATCAAGATGTAAAACTCTCAGCTCCTTCTCCAGCGCCATGTCTGCCTGCATGTTGCCTGCTTCCCACTATGATGATAATGGACTGAACCTCTGAACTGTAAGCCAGCCCCAGTTAAATGCTTTCTTTTATAAGAGTTGCCATGGTCATGGTGTCTCTTCACAGCAGTAGAACCCTAACTAAGACAGTATGCATAACAATAAAAGGTGGATCATAAAGAGTGCACAGGTAGTTGGCTTCTTCTGATTCCCTAGGTGGTATGCCCAGGAAAAAGAAACTAAAGTTTATAACTACCTGACTCAAAACACACATGGAAAACTATAAAAATTCTATGGCAGAGCTTAAGTGGTGCTTCAGCTTACGCAGTGCCAGGAAAGCAAAGGCTAAGGACCAGGGCAAACCCCACTTTAAGAAATGTGGCAGTGGGCTGGAGAGATGACTCAGTGGTTAACAGCACTGGTTGCTCTTGCAGCTGTTCCAGGTTTGGTTCCTAGCACCTACGTGGCAAGTCATAATCATCTGTCACTCTAGTTCCAAGGGATCTGATGTCCTTCTATCATCCTAAGCACCAGGAACATATGGTATACATGCACACATGCAGAAAAAACACATATATATATATATATATATATATATATATATATATATATATATATATCAAAGTACATTTTTAAAAAAATTATAGAACTGTAAAACCTTATCAAGTTCCCATCTCCCTGTTATCTCTTCATTGAGATAAGAGCATTGGCCAGCAATGGAGGAAGGGCAACCCAAGTTTGGGAGTAGTTCATTTGAGCAGGCACAATGAGATTTTTAAACCCCCAAACTTGTTTCAAACCTTTCATGAAATGGAATCAATATTTCCTCTCTCTCCTTCTGAGGGAAACATACTTTTCTTGGACAGACAAGACAAAAAGAATAAGAAATAAGAAACAAAACAAAAACTTTTCTTTGACCATACCTGGTGCAATTGTCTCAAAATTGGTTGCTGATTCTCCTTGGGTTCTGTGCCTTCCTCAACCTTCTCTTGTCTCCAAGATCCTGAAGGAAGTTTGATGCTGGCAGCCAAATCAAGAAATGCTAGGTCTGCTCCAGGACTTTAGGAGTATGTGTGGGAAGGATGGGACACCAGGCAAGTTGAAAACAGAGTTTAATCAGACTGAAGGCATTGTTATGGATTTGCTGCCACACAGGAATTAGGATTTAATGAACTGGCTTTGGCATCAGGGAATGGTGTTAATAGGTTACTGGACTGGTTAGCTGAAACCTGAACCCAACAGTAATAAGCAGCCATTGAGGTTAAAATGCCAAAAACTCGCTGGTTTCTTATAGAAAAAAAGGAACCTGAAAGCTCGGTGGAATGGAGATGGGCACACCCAATCCAACCTGCTAAAACAGCCTGAGAACACTCATTGGTGAGAAGAACATCTGTTGGCAAAGGAAAGCACCCAGAACCTTTAATCATCTATGTTGACTATGTTAAATGTCCTTATAAGCCAACACTAGCAGGAGAGATGCCACAGTCACACCCCCTCATTTCATCAGAGAAAATGAAGCTTCAGAATAGCAAAGAACAGGCAGCCTTTACCATCACAGCAAGTGGGAGGCAATGACCACGTACAGCACAGAAACATATCGTCATATAGACTGAGACAACCATTGTTGCTAGCACAAATTCCTGAGATAGTCAGGTTATAAAGAGAGATGGATTATTTATTATGATTCATACTTTTGGAGATTACAGTTCATGATCTGCTGGCCCTGATGTTTTGGGGTTTATGATAAGGTTAAAAACACATTGCAGTGGGTAGTTAATGTGGAAGCAGAATTGCTCATCTCCTGACCAGGAAACAAAAAAGAAAGATGACAGAGGTGTGAAGGCGTAAGTCATAAAACAATCCCACACCAGTTTGGAATTGTGATTAATAAAATGGTTATTTATTTGAGGGGAAAAACTTACAGATCACCATCCCAGACAACAGCCCTCTGCATGATCAGGAACAAAGTCTAACAGCCGGAAGCTGGAAGCAAGAGAGAGAGAGCACACGGCTACCACTGCTTTTTAAAACTAAAGAGACCACGCCCCAGTGGGCTGGTATCTTAAAGGCTATTGGCTGAAGGAGCGGAAGTAGCTCCTGCAGCAGAGGTGAGGTCCTATTAACCCCTCAAGGAACCCCAGGTGACCTGAGACTTCCAATAGCCTCTCCTCCAAAAGTTCCACCAATTTCCCAATGGACCATACAGAAAACCAAGTCTTTACCACATGGATCTTTGGGAAGAGAAATAACTAATTAACTAAGATAAATAAAAAGCTATAGTTAATTCCTCAATTGAAGGTGACTCAGTTCCTAAGTGACTCTAGTTTGTGTCAAAACTAGACAAAAATCTACCCAGCACAGGAGGTCAAGGTTTAGATACATGGATTTCTCTTGGGTCCAGCAGTCCCAGATACCTAACCCTATCTATGCTTGCATCCTTAATTCTAGAAAGTAGACTGGGAGGAAAATATGCTTTGTCTCTGGTAGAATCCCCACTTTGATTGCTGATCTGTTAAGTGAGGACTGTGGGAGTGGAAAAGGTACAGTGGAAGAATCTAAAAATGCCTCAGTCTTTTCAAGACAGTAATCCAAACACACTAGTTCAGTAACTACAGCATTGGTAATGTTATCGAACAATTGTGTAGTCTCTGTTTCTCTATCTCTGTCTCTCTTTCTCTCTGTCTCTCTCCTATTCTCTGGATTATGATGACTAAATTGCATCACACAATTTACCATTTAACCCAATTGCATGTACATAGTTCAGTGGCATTACATAAATTCAAGTGGTACAACTGATGTCCAGAACATCTTCCTCTTGCAAGACTGAAACTCTGTCCACAAAAAAAACAAGAACCGCTTCCTGGTCCCTGGGACCCATGAATTGCACTTGTTTGTTTTTATGAGTTTTACTGCTTCAGATGCCAGGGATCCTATTTCCTAATAACACATCATTAAACGCCTGCATTTCTCCAGTACAAAACCAAGGTAAGATACAAAGTTGATTATATATATCACATATAGTGGCAGATGGCACTGCCAGTCACTGCTGCAGTTCCAATGTGCCATCTTTGCCAGAGCAAATGCACACAGCTTCTTGTAGTTAGCATGTACTTACAATTTTTTTATTCTTATTAGTAAATGTAATTGGGGTAATTGCTCTCATGTAGTAGAGGGGAAATGGTATACCTCTAGTGTCTTGCCTCTAACTGTGTGTGGCAAGTCAACAGAGAGGCTGTAAGTAGAACAGAGAAATGGAATCCAAGAGATCAAATTCAGTGAGAAGATGAAATGATCAAATCAAGAGATCTAGATAAAAAAAAAGTGAGGAATTGATTGAGAGAGAGATTTCTCCATTAAAGAGATCCGCTGACTGAACAACACAGTGAATTGAAAAGTGCATTTAAATGTATTAAGAGAAAATTTCAAAAGACTGAGGATAAGAAAAGTTCTTTTAAAACTTACAGAAAGACAAAACAATTTAATACAAGGGATTCCAATGAAGATGGTCTAGGACTCCTATGAACATTAGATGACACAAGAGAATGTGAAGTTGTACAACTATATCTAGAGATGGGGCCTCTAAGGAAGCAAATAACATGACATGTATAGGAATTTATGGTTTAACATTAGTGCCCTTTATAGGAAGAGACTATTGAAGAACTAACTAGACTATTTCTCCCTGCACCCGTGTAAAGCACGATTAATAAAAACTCAGAGACGGATATTAGGTTTCTACCTGAAGACCAGAAAAGCAAAGAAGCCAGCCACTGGCTCTTCCCTTGACCTCAGTCCAAAAATGGTGATCCTGCCTCCAGGAAACTTCAGAATGGGACTCATACTGCGAGCTGTCTCCTCCCATTTTATAATTCTATCTAGTTCTGGGATTAAGGGCGTGCACCACTACCACCTAGTTTCTACGGCAAGATAGTGTGGCTACTGGGATTAAGGGTGCGTGTCATTGCTGCCTGGTCTATAAGGCTGGCCAGTGTGGCTGTTTTACTTTTCTAATCTTCGGGAAAGCTTTATTTATTAGAATACAAATGAAATGCCACTACACCCATGCACCAAGGAAAGGTTCGGAGAGAAAATAGCAGGAAGGTGGCCATGGACAACCAGGAGTTAAACTCTTACCAGAAACTGAGCCAATCACATCTTGATCTGGGACTTCCCAGTCTCCAGACCCATGAGGAAGGTGCCTGTTGCTTGAGTTGTTTTTCTGTTGGCTTAGTGGCCGCACCTCTATCTTCTGATATTTTAACTGCTATCTGTCTCTTCCTCCAACTCCCCACCACAGCCCCACAGTCAGTACCCCGCTGTTCCAACTGTGGACTGGCTACCAAATGTAGGTTTTAACTAAGACTCTATTGTTCTATTTGTCAATAAAGATCCAGGAATCAGATGTTGGTGTGAAAAACTGATAGCTCAGAGAGACCGAAAAGCAACCAGATGACCTTCCTTTTTGGCTGGAGACCCAGCAAGAGAATTGTCTCTCCACTCATCCCAAACCAAAAAGATGAAGAATCTAAGTCCCTCCCTACTCCTTCCTATGAGTCTCTCCATCTGTATTCCTGGTTCCTCTGTCCTCTCTACAGCTAATTTCTGTCAACTAGTCACTGGCTCCACCCCCTGATCCAAGGATAATTTTATCAACACGTTCTCAGAGTTTCGCTGTTCTGTCAAATTTCCCTCAACATTTATGAGCTACTCTGCCTGTTGTATTGTTTTGGTAGCAAGGGAGGATTAATACATAGCTAAAAGTCATTCAAGTGTAAAAATAGAATAAAAATCAAACATATAAAATCTCACAAACTTATCTACCGTGCATTTTTTTTTACAAACAAGTTTCTGGGGAATGTGCTTGTCCAAATATGGAAGCAAAGGAAAAAAGACTAAGATCTAAGGGAATGTGCAGAAGGGCACTAATATAACCATAAATCTTCTCCCAGAGTCGATCCACAGAAGGATGGGAGAACTCAGGACAGAAGAGTGTCATGAAAAGGAAAGAGACTGACACAGAGAGGGAGAGAAGGAGAAAGAAAAGGAAGAGAGAGATAGAGGGGAAAGATGCAAGGAATTGAGGGAGGGAGTAAAGAAAGAAAAGTCGGGGAGGAGACAACCCAGTATATTTTAATGCATTGTGTGGTTTCTGTTGCTGAAGATTCTGTTTGAGACTAAATCAAATAAGTAAGTAAAAAAAGCTATTAAATTAAAAGCAAATGTTCTATTTAACCCACAGGGGGAAAATTAAAAGAAATGACAATATACTACACACATACTTCAACTGTGGGTAATGTTGCATGGTTATAAGAAACATAAATATTGATTTACCAAATATATATCAAAAGTAGTAAACAAGACATTGTACTTGTGGAGGAGTAGTCCAAAAACATTAAATCCCCATCTTACAAAATGCACGTTGGCAGGGAGCTTATTGTAGTTTAAATGTAAAACATCCTCGAGAGAATCATGTGTTTGAACACTTGGTCCCCAGCTGGTCCTCTTTTCTCCACCTAGTTGCTTCTGACAAGCTATTTTATCACAGCCACAGAAAAGTAACAATGCAGTGGAATCAAGAAATACATAAAGGGGAGAGGCATACATACAACTGAAATACATTTTATGAAATTCTCAAAGGATTAATAGAAACATTATTTTTTTTTAAAGAAGAACTACATAAAGGAGTCGGAGAAATGACTTAGTGTGAGAGCACTTGATGTGCTTGAATAGTCTGGGTGCAGTTCCCGGTGCTCACATGACAGCTCACAACTGTCTTTAATTCCAATTTTAGGGGGTCCAGTTCCCTCTTCCAGCCTCTGTGAGCACAAGAAATGTACATGGTGCAAATGCATACAAGCGGAGGAAACATTCATATGCACAACGTAAAAATAAATCTTTTACAAATATACAATAAATATTCAAAAAAATAATGAAGAGTCAAGACCAGAAGTTAAAAGAAAATAGCAGAGTTTTTATCAAACGTCTTAGTCACATTCCCTGCTTTATTACTTTAATTTGGTAATTATGATAGAGCGTTCAAAAATTATTTCCCTTGAAAATTTTAAGCATTGTGAATGGTGGCTCCTAATCCTTGATATTTTAGTACATAACAGTTTTGCCTAGTAGAAACAGCATAGTTATTGTTGAAATAGTAACCCTTTGATTCCTGAAAATTAAACAATAAATTTAGCTTTTGTGAGCTTCATTTCATATATTTAGACATCAACACAAACACATTTTTAAATATGGAGAGGAAATAAACAAAAACTTTTCTCTGGTGAGGAATGCTTGTTAGTGCTGAAGGTTTTGAGGACAGACACGCAGTGCCAGACAAGGTGTGCTGTGACTATTTTCTCAGCGAGGACCATGGTGTAGAATCCTGCGTCTTGGAGGGTTTGGCTAGGCAAGCAATCCCTTACTTCAGCTGTCTTCTTCGCATTCGTGTGGGTAGCCTAAGACTACCTGGCTGTACGACGCTGCGTAGACCCTTGGGATTCATTATCCATTTGTTTCAGAGTTGGAGAAGCTCTTGGTTTTTTGTTTTATTTAATAAAAGTGAAGCAGTAAGATTGAATTTTAGGTTTAATTCATGGGGAGAAAATCCTCTAAATCTGACATTTGGCTATTCCTAGCTCAACTCTCTAGTAAAGTATATGTGCCTTCCCCAAATTGAAAATCGCTTCCCTGAATTTAGAATAGCTTCCGATCCCATTTTCTAAGAAAGTAATGTTACAGTTCTGCCACTCAATACAGATCCAAAGCTTAGTTTCTAGTCACGATTTAATAGGCAGATGATAAAAGTTCATCTTTACTCACAGTCAGAGAGCTAGTTGCCATGGCTGGATGACTCTTAGTCCTCACACAATGGCTGTTCTATGATGGCATCTAAATAGCTTGATTGGAAATCTCTAACAAACAGCTATACAATGTTCTTTATAATATTCCATTTTCAAGCCCAGCACTGATTTGTTATAACCCACCTGCTTCTGAAATTTTTTCCTAAAAAACAACAGTGAGAGTTGGCCCAGCCGTCTGCCCCATGCCCTCCAGCCAATGACCTAGCACAGCACCAAAGCTATACCCAGCATGCACCCTGTGATGTTATCCTACTATGTGGTTCTGCCTCTTCCTTGGGTTTGGCTGCACTGGCCCTCGAGGGTGGAGGGAGCAGAAGTGGGGAACAGGGTTTGGATGGCTATGGGTATGACAAGAAAGCCCTCCAGGAGATGACTTGGGTTAATAAGCTCAACTTTATTCCAGAGTATAAGGAATATATAGGGTTGGAAGCCTGGGGATAAACCCTGACTTGCATTAAGTGGCATGTTCCTATCATAAAGCCTTGCATGGGGCAGCAGGATCCTAGAGCAGAGCGCCTAGTACAAGTCTTAGTTACCATATATGCAGCAGGGAAAAGACTTCTAGCAAGACACTGTACCAAGCATCACCCTAAAGATAAATCAGGCTTCCAGGCTTAGAGACAGCTTTCAGATAAGGTCCTCCGGGCCCAGAGACATTCTCTAGAGAAGGGCAACTGGTGAGCAGGAAGTCTCGCTGCTGGGGAGGGAGTCCTTGTGTTTCTGAGCTTGGGAGAAAGCTACCAGGTCATGATAGACCGCAACCTCTGACCAGCAGGGCCTTCCAACACTCCTGCGGTTTCTCTTTTTCTCATTTGCTTTTGGTTCTGGTGACCTGTGAACCCACAGTGAAAACTACACAAACGGCCATGCTCAATATTTTTCAAAGAAACAGGGAACGGTTACGGTGGAGGGTAAGAAAGCAGATTTCACTGGACCTTGGGGAATTATCAAAGAAACAGATGAGAAAATGAAAGATTGATGTGTACGCAGAGAGTGTTGAAGGCTCTTTTACATTTAAAGTGAATTATAAATATTACATAGGACTGGCCAAAATCACTAGCTGAGAATCGAAATTTGTCATGATGTTTGAATGGAATGGGCCTGACCAATGGAAGATGAGGGGAAAATGCATCTGCAGAGGTGATAATAGTAGCTATAGTGTCATTGATTAAGTTGGTGCTACCAGCTCAAAATGCTAATTTCTTCATCTTTCTAAAAGTACCATACATCTACTCGCGGTCGAGGGTGCAGGAATTGGGAGAGGCTAGGAGAGGCTGTGATGCTAAGTCCCAATATGCCTCTAACAAAAAGATTAACTGCTTTTGTTAAAAGTCCAAAGTGTGTCGGGAGTGGAGGGGCGGCCACACCACAGGGAACAAATGGTTGCCAGAATCTATGTAAAAAGGTATGGACTGGACAAGGCAAAAGAAGTTCTGTGGGGTCAAACCTGAAGTTGATCGCATCACTTCCCTTCTACAGCTGGTGCCCCCTGGCCTACCTTCATGTTCTCTAGGCTCCATACTGGCTCACACAGCCAGCCTCTCTATATGCTAATGCAGAGCTGAGAAACTTACTTTCTTCTTCCGATATAGTCAATCCCCATATCAATTTTTGTGATGTCATTCTTAGTAATATATTTTTATTAATTCTTAAAGAATTTTATACACTGTACCTTGATCATATTGACCCCCCCCTTACTCCTTCTCTACCTCCTCCTATATCCAAGCCCTCCTTTTCCACTTAGTGTCTTTTCATTTTTTAGAAGAGACTACTGTAACTGCATTGTTACTTTCACTTCGTCCTTCCTTCCTTTCTTCCTTTCTTTCCTCTTTCCTTCCCTTCTTCCTTCCTTCCTTTTAAAAAACATTTTATTATCTGATGTGTGTATATATTTACCATGTACATGCAGTGCCTGCAGAGTCAAGAAGAGGGCATCAGAAAGCCTTGAACTGAAGTTACAGATGGGTTGGGAGCCACCATGTGGGCACTGGGAACTGAACCCAGGTCCTCTTCAACACAGTTTCTTCATTGCTAAGCCATCTCTCCAATCCTTCACCCACACTTCCCTTTTAGCATCATTATTGTACCTGTCTCAGATAGGAATAAACATGCCGTATTTTAAGTGGGACATGTTTTACTTCACGTTAGTGTTGAATTACAGGACAGCAGCTATTGTCACAAACAAAAACAAGGCCACTCAAACAGCCTCAGTCTTTAGCTGCCACTCAGTATGATGCAGAGGGAAACAGCACCTCCATCAGTCAACCTTCCAGGACCCTGTAGCAACTTCTCCACCTAAGCCAGGCCTTGAAATTTAATGCAGACGGTTTATATAACTTGTCCCATTATATAATAATTTGTGTACCCTGGCAGTCATCCTGTAGCCAGAAGGAGCTCTCAGAATAAAATGAAATACACATCATATGGAGAGCAGGTTCCAAGGAAAATGCAAAGACAATTGATACAAAATATCTGTCCCAGACAGGAAAAGTAAATGAAGAACTGTCTGAGGATATGAAGTTCTAAATATGCCCCACCTCTCAACTCATTCTGAAAATGTACTGAGGAACAGTTACAGAGAAAGGGGTAACTTTATTCGTCCAAACTCCTCGCAAATGGAAAAATGTCTTTATCCTACGTATGATGGTTTTGTTTTGTTTTGTTTTTGTACATCTTGATGAAGGCCAGGTCCACCCTAAACTTGGCCAGTAAATCAGTACTTTAGCCAAGGAAAGGGTGAGATCCATTTTACTTACAGGGAAGAGCCTATGACTCTCAGGTGGAAACTGGAATAAAGAATGAATAGAAGCTCAAAGTTGGGCACAGCCCACAAACGCATCCCTAGAGAGGTGGGAACCCAAGCACTTTGGGATGCACAGGAATATCCAGGAGATGTACCTCTTGTCATGGGACAGGCAACTAAAAGCCTTACACACAAGCACACACCTTCCTGAAAGATTCTGTAGGCATACTCATTTGACTTTTAAATTATTTTGAGTGATAATAGGCTCTCCATTCAAAAGTATGTGTGTCGAGAAAGGTGAGAAATGGCATAAGCCTTCATATAGAAGTAAAGTATATAATAAAAACTGAGATTAGTTTAAGGGGCCAAGAAGTCATGGAGACAGTTTCTGATTTTCCGGGATGTGCTCATCTGATAGGACAAGCTAGTGATGCCACGAATATAGACAACAGCTAGGAGAAGGTATCGGGATTATCATGTGAGGGGAAGAATTTGAGACATATCCATAGTATCATTTCACCTTCAAGACACTGTCCATTAAAAGAACCCAACCATATTTATTTGATGTTTTGAAAAATAAAGAAGACACTAAAACTTGGTGAGGCCCAGATGAATGACCAAGCACTCACAAACATCAAGCAAGGCCCAGGATACTTTAACACAATAATGGGCACACTTATTCTTAAAGAAAAAGCCAGACTCCTATTAGTAAGTGGTGAATTTTTCCTTATGTAGCCTACACTTTGTTATTTATACAACCTGCTTCCTAGCGAACAAATTAGTTGATGCTTAGTAATTCTACTGACAGGAACATAACCTTAGAATTAACCAAAAAAACCTACCTAAGACTGGCTCATTATCCTAGCTGAAAACTGGTTCCCAGGGCCAATATCATCTTTTCCAGCAAGTTCATGGAGATGCATGATATACTCAAGGTAGGAACTAAGAAAGAAGATGTCTTCTTATAGAATAGGTTTTCTTGAGGGAATACAGGAAGTACCAGATGTTGGTGATTACAATAAAGTAGTCCCACACTATCTCAGAATGGAGTATAATAAGGGTTCTTTATTTAGGGGTAGACTCACAGATCAGCAGTCCTCTTCATGAGTGGGGAACAGGAACCGAATCCAGCAGTCAAGGGGGTGCACATATTTCTATATCTCTTTATATAGTACTCAAGGCCATGGCCAAAGTGGGCTAGCAGCTCAAAGGCCATTGGCTGAAAAAGTTCCCCCAAAACCTCCCCCTTTTGTTAAAATAAGAGAGTTTCAAACCCAATACAAAACTATATACAATAAGAACAGCTATCAAGTATAAAATAAGAATTACAACCAGCATAAACAATATTAAGCAAGAAACATATGCTAAATGTTTCAATAATTATCCTATCCTAATGAGTCTAAGTCCTGTATTAGAAATGGCTTGGTTAAGTCACGAGAGGAAAGTAACTACAACTATCTAGTCTTTAACCCCATTGAAGACTGAGAAGAGGAATAATATTACTTGAGTAAACAGGAAGTGCAATCAAGCAACTTCCAAAATGTGCAATAAATGACAGAGACAACTGGATACCTGGGAAATCACCCCAAGTCTCATTTGCAACATTGGAGCAACCAACTTTGGCTAAGGCCTAGAGTACTGACAGACCATTTTTAGAGACAGGAAAAAAAATTTTAAAACCATCTTACCCTGTCTTGGCAAGGTTTGGCAATCTTTTTTTTTCTTTTATCCTCCTTGTCCTGTCTGGACATCATGCATTTTGTCAGTGGTCGAGGCATAGGCAGTTCTTTTCCCAAAAACCAGTTTTGCCAAGAAGAAAACAAAAAACAAAGAGTGTCTTTGGTGCCCGACATTCTCTTAGGAATAGATCAGTACTGCCAGGAGCAATCATGTCTCACCTCAACAGAACCCTAAGTTATTTAAATGCCATGTTCTACAGTTGTTTGAAGTGGGTGAAGATTACTTATCTATGCAGAATACAATCTCTATATCTCTAAAGAACCTGACTAGTATAACTATAAGTATGACAAATGTGGATGACTACTGACCTATAATTCTTAGTACCTATATAGCTTAAAGACTAAGACTCTATATTAGAATATCAGACAATCTTTAAACAACTGTGCAGCAAATGAGGACAACAACTTCAAAATGTAAACAATGTATAAGTATCTTGATCAGAGGTAGAAATGTATAAAGCAATATGATAAATATATCCTAAAATTGTATCAGTATACAAAACGTCTTAAGCAGAGGTAGAAACATGCATGCATACAATCTGACAAAATAACTTTGCATAGGAGTACAACTATTGTAAACAGAAATAGGAGCATATACAATATAACAAATGTAATTTGAATTTGTATCAAATACAAGAATCTATACCAATGTAAATTGTCTGTAAATAATAGCTCGCAAATATTCACTCTATTACTCACAATTATTATTATTAGTGTGAGTTAGCTCACATTAATCTATTATCCTATTCAATTCCCCATTTTTTTTCAAAAGAGATCCCTGAGCCTACATAATTTCCACCCCAACCCCCAAGCCTATACCAGTTATAATCAACCCCTAATGTCCCTACTAAGGACAAACTTTGTTGGAAGAGGGGATGTCATCTTTTAGAATTACTTCCAACTGTCATGTGGGCGATATTCTTTCTATGGGATCCTGTAAGGCTAAAATGATGGTTAAGTTTCAAAATTACTGTCTGGTATAATGGCAAATAGTCTCTGAGTAGTCAGTAGAGTTTTTTGAAGTTCTCATTTAAAGTTCTGACCAGAACATTGTAAGAAAGTGCACTATTTCAGCTAACCAAGTTGGAATCATCTTGAACAGTTGGTACCCAAAATTGATTTTTTTTTTGCCCACCTTTCCCTTTCCTTTTTTATTATCTACTATTTATTTCTTAGCACTCATTACTCACCTCTCCACCTTGGTGCAGTTTTCTTGTGGGGTCCCTCATGTACTCCATTGTACGCCTGCTCACACTTCTGTGCATTTTGGGGTACATCTGTTGTTCCCACGTTGTGGTGACACCAGAGGGAGAACAGGAAGTACCCAGAAGGAGAACAGGAAATAGCCAAGTAAGAATGTTGAAGAAGGGACCGGAGAGAAACCAGAGCATGTGTTCCAGAGCAGAGAGTCAGAGACATGAGGCCTAACCTTTGAAATGCATTACAGAACGGCAAACACCAGCCTGAGAAGAGCGAAAAGAACACAGCCTCAGCAACATCTGGAAAACACCTGTCACCACATGAAGGTGCCTGCTTTGTGTCCAGCTTCTGCCAGCAGGCTCTAAGCAAGCACAGCTGATGTTCTCCAGTTCATAAAGATGCGAGCTTAACTGATGGTCGCAAGAACATAAAGCTCAGCCCTACAAGCAATGAAAAGTAAATGTCAATCCGTGTAGAGAAGGGACAGCAATAGTGCCATCTCACGACCGTGTGCCCAGTGGGAGTGCTGGCATGGTAGGTTTGCAGTGAAGATGAGTGAGTCCATCACAGCAACTGGAATGGCCTCTGCTGATGGTTCCTGCCATGTTAAACATGGGAAGAAATAGTTTGGCTAAGTTATGAAGGTCAGGGCTGTCTAACTGCCTTGGTGCTTTTCACAATTAGAAATTAAACTAGGGCTGAAGGTGTGGATCTGTGGTAACTCCTTAATTGAGTTATCCAGGAAAAGCAAACCTCAGTTAGGAAATCAATTACATCAGATTGCCTGTAGGCAAATCTATAGGCATTTTCTTGATTAATGATTGATACAGAGAGGAGACCCTGGCTCACTGAGGACAGTGACACCCTAGGTAGGCATCCTAGGTGATACAAAAAAGCAGGCTGAGCAAGACAATAAGCAACCTTCCTCCATGGTCTCTGATTCAGTTCCTACCTGCCAATTTCTACCTTCAGTTTCTGCCTTGCCTTTCCTGACGACACACTATACCCCAAAGCCAAATAAATCCTCTCCTCGGCTGGTTGCTTTTGGTCATGTTGTTTTATCATAGCAATATTTCTAAGACAATTGCCTAGCATGTATAAGGCCTGAAAGAAAGAGGGAGAGAAGATGGATGGACTTTGGAAGGGAGGAAAAGGAAGGAAAGAAGGGAGGGATGGAGGGAAAGAAGGGCCCTCTCTAATGACTTGTAATTCAAGGTTATCCTGGGAGTATAGTTATCACAGCTGGAAGTAAGCAGCCTGCATATAGGTTGTATCTAAGCAAAATGCTATTTAAGGACATGCTCGCTCCATAAATGAACTTCTTCCTTCAAGGCAGGAGATTTGGACACTAGAAATAATCATACAATTCAACAAGGATGAGCACAGCTCTCATTCTGTCTGTGAGGCTTTGGGCTGTGGTGGGGGACAGCAGGGAAGAAAATTCAAGAAGTCCCTAAGAACATGGCTAAGTGCGTAGCCATGGGACTGTCTCACTATGAGTGAGATTTATGAGTGAAGTCTAAGGAAGATTTCCACATGAAGGCAGAGAAGTATGTGCAATTCCACTCTGCCCAAAGGACCAGATGAGTTAGATTTAGATTCCTGCTGCCCAATAAATGAATCAATGGTTTCAGCGTCACTGTGGCTCAAGGAACTTGGCCCAGAGTAAACAGCATTCCTCTCCCCATGAATGTGGGTACAATGACAATTACCTGAAGCTTAGAGCCTCCTAAAGCTCTGGGGTGCTCTGTCAACGCAAAGAAGGCGCGTTAAGCAGAACAACGGGCAAAAGAAAAGCCATAAGAACACACTGCTTTAAATTCCCTCTAGTTGTTCTCAGAAACAAAATCAATTATTGGCAAGCCAAGGGCAGCCTTAGAACCAAAAGCATTCACTTTTTATTTCTCCACAAATCAATAATTACCTCTATCTTGTTCTGATTTTTCCCTACAAGTGAGCACTACAGTAAATTCTCAATAAAGACAGAGTCTGAATTCTTGAATCTTAATAGACAGAGACAGCAGCATAAGTCCAGGATACAGTCTTATTTGTGTGTCTTTGAGTGTGTGTGTGTGTGTGAAGGTGCACACACAAAAATCCAACCACTAAAGAATTCTACCACAAGGAATTCAAATACTGATTCAATTTTACCCTAGTCTGAGGTTATCAAGATTATTTGACATAAGAATAAAGCCAGTACTCAAAAGGAAGGGTACAATTAATGGTTTTTTCTTTTCTTCTGAAGGGATTGTGTAGTTTTTCATAGTAGCAGGTAAGTTTTTTCCCTTCCTTTTAAAAATTAATTTAGGCATAATTATAAAACCACACATGGTTCCTACAGCCCCCTGTGGTAACATGGACCGTGGACATCAACTCCCAGCTGCAGTAGGACAATAGACCCAGACATGGCCCTTAGCAGCAACCCGGGCCTGGATATCACCATGGCCCTGGTGGCATCACAGGTCACTCAGATCAATTTGGCCCTGGTGGCAGCATGACCCTTGGACCCCAACATGGTCTCAGGTGACTGACCAGACCCCAGGCATCTGCACAGAGCTTGGTGGTAACAGGAGCCACAAATATCAACTCAGACCCTGGCTGCTATAGGGCCATGGACCCAGACACGGATGGCCCCTGGCAGCAGACCAGGGCCTGATGATACCATGGCCCCATGTAGTAGCACAGTCCACTCAGATTGGCATGGACTGATGGCAGCTTGGCCCTTGAACACCAACATGGCCACAGGTGTCAGCTCAGACCCCAGGAAACCTGTGGCTTTTGGTGGTTGCCACATGAGTCATGATATCAACACAGACCCCAGCTACAGTAGGACCACAGACCCAGACATGGTCCCTGGCAGAAGTCTGGGCCTGGATGTCATCCTGGCATTGGGTGGCAAGCAGGCCACCCACATCAGCCTGTTCTTTGCTACCCCTGCTTCTTCAGTTCTGCCTCTTTCCACAGCACCTGACAATTCTGCTTCTCTTTCTCTCATCTCTCCAGCACATACAAGACAGTAAGTCTCCCTTTTAAGCCTTCCATTGGGTATTGTAAGAGAAGTAAAAATTTTAATACAATAACCTTCACTATATGAAAACAACAGTAAAATTTTCCTTGTTAAACCATGCTTTACAATTTTTATTTTTCTATTTTATTCATTTCAGGGAGGAGGGTAGCACAATGCCATAATTACGTGTGGAGGTCAAAGGATAGCCTACAGAAGCCAGTTCTCTCCTTCCAGGAGTTAAACTCAGGTTATTAGGCTTGACAACAGGCAATCTAAGCCATTTCATCTGATATGAAGAAACAGAGAGAGACATGTAGCTGGTGGACTTAAAGTCTGGGCAAGGAGGACATATTAGTTACTTTTCTGTTGCTCTACTAAAAACCCACCAATGTAACTTCGAAAATGAAGGGTTTATTGGGTACTTAAAGCTCCGAAAGGATAATGTATTATTCCATGATGGCGGAGCAGAGCCACCAGGCACCTAGAGCAGCAGCTGAGAGTTCACATCTAGAACCACAAACTAGAAGCAGAGAGCTGGCAAAAATGGCGGGAGTCTTTTGAACCCTCAAAGCCCGTCCTCAGTGACACCCGCTATCCAGGCATACCCCGTCTCCTAAGCCTCCCAGGCACCAAGGATTCAAATGCCTGGGACTTATGGGGGGGGGCGTCTCACTCAAAGCATCTCAGGGGGCTTGCAGTGAGTAAAAGAAATCATCAAAACAGTGGAGGGAAAAGAAAACGGGAGAAAGAGCCGCTGGAGCCAGTTCCCTGACCCAGCACACCCGGGCTTTGCTTGCCGATTTCCAACCAGGCACAGCCCACTTTACACTTCATTCAGTCTCTATTCAGTCAAGATTCTGAGGAATTCGTGTTTTTCTACTCCATTTCCATATCCAAATGACCCAACCTAGATACCGAACACAGGCCCGTTTTCTCTGTGCTGGTTGTGACATTTGTTCTTCAGTGGGTGTTGAATTGCCTACGGCAGGCTATGAAAGACCCGGGTAAATCCAGACCCCTCAAGCAGGAAGAGGAGAGCCAAAAAAATCTAGGTTAGCCGGGTCAGTGACCCTGTTTCAGGAACTAGCTGAAGATAAAGTTAGATTATAATCTTGAGAATAAACAGGGAGTTTATTCTCTTGTGATGATCACTGGTATTTTCGGAATTTTCCAATGACGCCCTCCCCACCCCCTTTGGATTACTGGGTTGTGGTTTCTTCCCTTAAAACCCCCTTCTCCCAGCTACTAGGGGTCGAACTCCTCCCCTGTGTGGGCTATGAGTCTCGGCCCTAGAGCTCTGGTACTTGTCACTAAACCTCGTGTGATTGCAGCAAGGACAATCTCTTGTGAGTTCCTAGGGAGTCGTGTTATCCTGAGACTTGAGTGAGACTCTCCCCCATCCAGAGGTCTTTCAGCTATACATTTAAAATTTTTGAGTCTCCATTGTCCACGACAGAAAGGTGTACACCATGTCCATCTTTTCCTCTTGATTTTCAGTTTTGTACTAGATAAGTGATTACATTGGTAAGTGGATTGACCCAAACCAATTAAAACTCAGAAATGGTCCCACTTTTCCTACAAACCGTATTACCTGAAATTGCCAATTTTGACCAGCAGATGGTGGTCTTGAACCAGTGTGGTAAAATGCTAGCTTGTTTTGCCAGGGTGAAAATGAGCCAAAGCAAATAAATAACGCCACATGGGCTCACAGATGATTAAAGGATGCTTAAAATAGTATAAAACTCAAATGAGTCAATGAAAATTATAAATTACTCCTACCAAAACTAAGAGCATTTGGGGGTGCGGGTGTTTCGAGACCCTCTCCTATCAAGGGCTTGCAGAGCCCCTGGAAATGATGTTTCCTCCTGTCTTAGTCATCATTCTGTCTTAGCTTAAACATCCATAATCAGCTAGGATAAGCCTTGGGAGAATTAAATGTATACTTCAGACTGAGAATTAATGGAGATCCACTTCATGAACCAGAATATTCCAGGAAAACCAATTACTGATTATTTTGATAACTCCTTCCACAATATTCATCCCTCTCTCTTTTTTGTTATGGTTAAACAGAAACATTACCTTGGTATACTAAGAAATCCAGCTGAGTGCCGCTAAGTGTCCAAACTGTCTACCTGACCCGTTTACATCAAGCCATTAGGCGGCCTCCTGATTGTTTTCTCCTGCAGCTTGCCTGTTCACTAGTCACAAGCCCATTCTGTTCTCCAAATGCTCCAAGCCTGCTTCCTCTTTTACACAGTGATTGTAAGAAGAGTCTTATGGAGGATCAATGTGCTCAAGGTTGGAATCACAAGTCACAGTCAATTCTCACAGCTCTGTAGCATCTCCCTTCACCCACTACACTTTTACCCACCCCACAGCCCCTCCTTACCCTCTTTAAGGGGAGCCATATATTGCTTTTCCTTTGGTCACTGTGTCCCTGGCTCAGAACTATGCTCTGCAGAAGGTAAGTACTCATTAAATGTGTTAAATCAACTAAGAGCCAAAAATCTGCCTTGGAACAGGAGTCCACTTCAGGCTGCCGGCTCAGATCTCTGGCTGAGCACAAAAAGACAGGAACAGGAAACAGGACCATGGTGATGTCCAACAGTAGTGTCTGTGAGATAGGCTGCCTTACTCTGGATACCCAGATGCTGTCTTCTCTCGTAGATGCTTCTGCAGTTACAGGGAGGAAAAACTGCAACAGGGACAAACTGTTTGCTTATCTGTTTGAGGCAGAGTCTCACCACAGTCAGGTCATTATGCTGCACCCTGCATCCTCCTGCATCCACCTCCCAAGTGCTAGTATTGGATGCATAGTTTACTATGCCCAGATCTGACTTTAAACATTAGTGTGGAGTTCAATGAGGCTTGGTGTTTCTAAGTAATTTGCCCAATCACCTAACTAATAAATAGCAGAGCTATGGACTTTAATGATGGCTAGGGTTACAAATGGAAGCTTGTGTGGTCCGTGTGATTTGACACCTGACATAACCCAGCTATCTCAACAGAAGTAAGACCTAGGACTAACAGAATTGTAGAGATGACTAAGGCCGCCCAGCTGACACGGCTCTGGTTAGATCCTATAGCATGTGGATATTCCCACTCATTCATTCAACGTTTTCTGGTTTCCTGCCTGGTGTTACTTTTTTCTAGGTGGCAGACACAGCTGTGGACAATACAGACAAAAATTGCTCCTCCTCCTGTCGGATTTATATTCTAGTGGGACATCATCCACAAACAATAGAGCACAACTTCTAATATATTGGAAATGGGAGGTAGTACTCTTTCATAAATTGGAACAGGTAAAAGAAACTGCACTGCAGTGCACTACAATGTTAAATAATTCAGGCGAGATACTGTTTTGTTGTGGCAATGCCTGGGGTGGGAGCCACAGTCGTAGTTAGTGTACTGGGCGGTGCCGGGGTGGGAGTCACAGTCGTTAGTGCACTGGGTGAGTACCCTGCCACTGAGCTATACCCTGAGTCCCTTCATTTGAACAGAAGGGAAGGACTGAGGACTTTGCCATAGTTAACAGAGAGTCTTGAAAGGAAAGAACAGCCAGTGGGGACATCCTGCCAGCTTGGGCATCTTCAGGGACAGTACAAGATGGAACAAGAGCTAAATAGACAGGCAGATCCCACAAGGCGTTGTCTGTCCTGCAGGAGTGTCAAGGATGTTCAATTCTGGGATAGCCTCAAAAAAAAAAAAAGTCAAAGCAATGCTGTTCAACTTAGCTAAAAAACTGTATTCACTATCAAGCAATATGAAGCCAGTTAAATAATTCATAATATACCCATGTCAAATAAAATAATATACTATAATAGTTTTCAAAACATGTCCTAAGACTCTCCATATTCTTAAAAACAGAGGATCCTAAAGAGCTTTTATTAATGTGGTGTATATCCATCAACGTTTACCATTCTAGAAATTAAAAGCGAGAATTTTCAACTTTGATGAAATACTCTAATTAATTTTTTGAGAATTTCATACATGAGTGCTCAATTTATAGCATTTCCACCCTTCCCCAGTCTGCCTCCAGCCTCCTCCCGTGTCCCTTCCCCAACTCACTCTCAAATTCATGACCTCTTCTTTAATTACATTATATACATACACACATGTATATATGAAGTCCATTTAGCATTGCTTTTATGTTCCAGGCTGTCCACTTCGGATTGGATAACCTATTAGAAGGATGGTCCCTAGAGAAGACTCGATTGCCCTCTCTTGGCAGCCATTGATCACCCACAATTCTTCACCTAGGAGTGGGAGCTTGTGAGATTTCCTCCGTCAGTGTTGGCATGTCAACCGGTGATGTCATTATGCTGGTCTTGTCTCGGTGACTGTCTCATTGAGATCTCATGGGTGTAGCTTTCATCATGGAAGTCACAGCAGAAGTCCTGGTTCTCTGGGTACTACAATTTTCTACCATCTCTTCCACGATGTTCCTTGACCCTTACATGTAGGGGTTGTCTTGTAGATATTTGATTGGTGTTGGGCAACCCGTGATCAGTTCTCTGAATTTTGGCCAGTTGGGGATTTCTGTAATGGTCTCTGTCTGCTGCAAAAGGACACTATGCTGATGAGGGGTGATAACTGCACTTCTCTGAATGAAAGACTAAGTGTTTAGAGTGAAGTTAGAAAGTGTACTGGTCTAGGAAAGCAGCGGGGTAGGCGCTCCTCTGGGATCCATGGACTCATCAGCCATGGTAGTTGGCTGGGTTTATAGTACTGGATATGGATTCCCTCCAACTAAGTGGGCTGTAAGCCCATTAGACAGCTAGCTGCGGGTTTATAGTACTAGATATGAATTCTCTCCAACTAAGTGGCTGTAAGCCCAACTAGACAGTTGTTGATTACCCCTGAGATAGAAAAGTCACTACTGTACCTTGGAGGTATCTTGCCATACTGGTCATAGCCATGGTTCACAGGCTTCACAGTTAGACAGAACTTTTCATTCTTGACAGTTTGCACTGCGCCTTTCAGTGCTATAAGAGCTAGTCCTAGTCCCCAGGGAGGAGCTTCCATGTCAGTTCCAGTGGGGTTTCTCCAAATTCCGTGCCTCATGTGTGGTGTCTTCAGCAACAGGCTCTTACCTTCAAGTTCCCGGAGGCAACTGATGGTGAAGGCAGTAGCCTGTATTGTTTGGGGAGTTGCTTGGACTTCCCTGTCCAACAACTTGAAGGGAGGTTTCTCATGCTTAGCACTGGGGGTTTTATAAGTAGTCTTTTGTTCCTGAGGGGAGGAGCAGTATCACCCGAGGTAGCATAACTTTATTTAAACCACACACACACACACACACACACACACACACGCACGCACACACACACACACACACACACAGAGCCAGGCCAGCCTGTTCTACATAGTGAGCTCCAAGCTGAATAAGGCTATATTGAAACCTTCTGAAGAAACCAAACCAAGCCTAATATGTTTAAATAAACAAAGTATTGCTTCCCTACGGCTTTTCAGACATCCTTAGTGTTAGTTTTGCCGGCTCCTTCCCTCTTCCTCTCCCTCAGCAGTTAAAGTTCCTGCCTTGTTCTTCCCACTGCCCTTCACAGCACCTGTGTTTTTCTACCCCACACCCACCCCTTGCCCAACCCCAGGCTCCTTCTTCAGTGCCCTCAAGGTTGCTTTTGACTTCCCTGCTTTCTGCAGTTACTCAGTATACACTCATATACACAGATATATTCTCAGATCTGAGACTTTTTCCAAAGATTTATTGATTCATTTAAAAACAGCCATAGTAAACCAATTACATTTTAACATAAATACTGTTTGTTTTAAAGGGGTATTTTCATCAAAACTTGACAAGGATGTCACTGTTTCATTTCTGTAAATGTTCTCATTGTGTAGATGAGCTTAGGAGAAGAGGCTGGGGTCCCGGCCTTCTGCATTCAGTCTATTTGGACATGCTACTTTGCCTGAGGTATGGTAGGAAAACCCGAGTTCATACAAATATGCAGTTGGAAAAGACAGGATATTTTCAAAGCTTTTCAAATAACAGCAGAGAATCTTCTTTGAAGCTATAACAAAACAGTAGATGTTTCTTAATGATGATTCTTGCTGTGCAATAGGAAACTACAGCCATCACTTTTCATTCTTGGTTACATTGAGATTTGCTGGTCCCTCCCTTTTCTGTCTCCATCAGGTCTTTTAAACAATGTGTCTCTATATTACATTATGTCTCAGTCATCCATAAAACATTGATTTCTTAGATTACTTAGATGTTCTAGATATAGAAAAAATCTTTAGATAGCATCAAAAAAATCAAGTGTTTATTTTATGCATCTCATTAGAAAAGTCTTCAGGTCAAGGAAGCTGCCCAGGTTCCTAGTGAAGGACTTGAGTTCACCAAGACTGTAAGTTCTACGAGAAATTTCAGCTTTATTACTGAGAATAAATGCTAGTAAGTAATGTTCTTTACAGCAATAGGCTAACTTCACTAAGTCTTAAGGAAAAATCTGCTAAATAACCAGGTCTAAAATTTTTGCCAGCAAATTTTTGCTTTTCAACTCCATAAAAACTATCCAGTTCAACTCATAATTGAAATAATTAAGCAAGTGTTTCCTACAGACGGCCACTATGGCAGCATGAAGCCAGAGGCCCTAGAGGACACCAGCTCCTATGCTGCAGAAACTCACGTTAGGGCACAGAAACATAGCGGTAACTAGAGAACTCCATGACATACTTAATGGGAGCTACTGTCTGTGATAGGAAGCAGAAAAATGAGCACATGGGGATTTTATGTTTAAGCATAATCTGAATGTTTTATAATAAGATTCATTCAGATATTTAGGTGTAACAAATTAAGAAAATACATATAAAAAATTCTGGCAGGTTACAAAAAGTGGCTTTGATTATCTCCCAGTGGAACCCTGGGTGGCTTTTTCCCCCAGGAAAATTCAAAGCATGTATTTCTTCTGTATTAATAACAGTCCATTTCTATTTACAAAAAAATTAATTAAAGATTCAAAATATAATTATAAGCTATATGGTAAACTGCCTAAAGTTAAATAACAAAAGTTTACCCAGAACAGAGCTGAGTTTTAAATTTTTAAGTTCTTTGTGAAACATAAGACATATTCATTTTTGGCATCTTCAAACATTGAAGGTACTCACTGTAAATAAATAAATGAAAATTAAATATATTTAATATTCAGTATGGAGGACATTGCTTTACTTGAAAATAATACACATTGTGTGGAAAATGCATAGCATTTAGTTGCCTTTGTAACTGGAACCCTTCCAACACTCCCCCACCCCATTTAAACGGAAGCCAATGTGTGGTGTACTGGCATTGTCTGGCAGTGCACACAGAAAGTAAAGACAATCTGTAAAACAAGCCTGCTGTTGTACATTCACAGGACACCATCTGGGCAACTCAAGACTGCTTCCTCTCAGTCAGTACACAAGTACTACCCACTCTCTAGCTCCGAGACACAGCCTCCATTCCCCTTGCCATTACAGGGGGCAGAGAGACTGCACCATGAGACTGAGCAAGGGTTCTGAAGGGAACCGACATTAAGGCTCCAGCTTGTACTCGCGGTCTCTGACGATTCAGATACCTTATCTCAACTGTGGACAGGCGATTAAAGACTCAATGCTCAACGTTCAAATGAGTTTTACTTTGAACCTTAAGAAATTTTAAAGATAAAATACTACTTTGCATTCTTTACAGGAACAAGGACAGCAGGACACACAAGTTGTCATCTTAACTAAAAAGACCTTTCTTTTTTGTCTTGGCCATTGATGAGCTGCCAATATCAGCTGAGGACACATTTCCTTTAGCAAACCACTCAGGTAATTTTCTTTTTGACATTTCAGATGACATCTATAGAGAACAGAAACACAAAGAAATATTCATACAACTGAAAAAGCACAAGAGCTATAAAAACAACTCAGATATCCTGAACAATTCTCCTCAACCCAGCAAAGTGAAATAGAAACATCTATAGAATCCTTTTGGGGGTGAAAAATCTAATAAATAAATAAAAGAGAGAAATATATCATTTCCTTAAGCATTTACTTATAATCCCAATACCATCCACTTTAAAGATGATTTGTTGTTATTATTAAAGCGTGTGTCTGTACGTGTGTGTGTGTGTGTGTGTGTGTGTGTGTGTGTGTGTGTTTACGTGTAAATGCGACATTGACTACAATGGCCACGTGGAAGTCAGAGGCATCATTCAAGGCTCCTTTCCTTCTTTCTAGAATGTTGCAGAACAGTCTCTCTTATTGTTTCTCCCATGCTGTGTACTGCACGCTATCTAGCCTACAAACTTCAGGCATTTCCCTTGTCTCCACCTCCCTATTGCCACAGGTGCACCAGGATCACGGATGCATGCCACTGGATCTACCATTTTCTTTTTTTTTTAAATATCTTATTTATTCATTCTTTATGTATACAGTGCTCTGCCTGCATGTATGCCTGCAGGCTAGAAGAGGGTACCAGATCTCATTATAGATGGTTGTGAGCCACCATGCAGTTGCTGGGAATTGAACTCAGGACCTCTGGAAAAGCAGCCAGTGCTCTTAACCTCTGAGCCATCTCTCCAGCAGATATACCATTTTCATATGGGTTCTAGGAATCAAACTCAACCGCAGGCCTCACATAGGCAAAAACCTTTACCCACTGAATATCCCACTGGCTTCACTATTGACTTTCAAGATACTCAAGTTCAGGCAGTCATTTGTCACATAAAAACTAGACATTATTTCTGATCTACACAGCACGACATTTACTTTGGGTTGAGCAAAGTGGCAAATTTAAAGGGTTAAGTGCTATAACACTCATCTGGCATGCACAAGGTCCCAAGTTTAAGAGCTCTCACAGAAAACAATAAAAACAAAAACTCTAATGATGACTGTGATGCCCCGAGGAAGATATATATACATGTGCACACAGAAAGTTTATTGAGCACATGAGAAAGAAAACAGATCCTGACATGCATGGTGGCAGAAGGCCAGGAGGCTGACTCAGTCGTTGTTCAGCTCCTAGCAGTGGTCAAGAAGCAGCAAGCGCTCAAAAACACTCACTGAATAAATAAAAAAAAAGTCTTTGCTTCATAGACTGATTTGAGAATTTCCTGATGCTGTAGATCTGCCCTTCTCAGAAAAAGAATAAGTACACACATGCATAGCGCTTTGCATGTGATTTTAGGGTCTCATCTACCAAAATCCTTAGGACCTGGTCAAAAGTCCCTGAAAAAAACATTTAATAACATAAAAGGAATGTTTTGTGCCACACCACCCACACATAATAAAGCAAACAAAAATTACTACTTGAAGTAGGGAGTGCTCTACAAACCTACAATGGTACAAATATGAGCACGAAGCTGAGGCTTAGTCTTAGAAAGACAGAAATCATGCTAATAAGAACACTACTCAGAGTTTAGCCAAGTTAATTTACTTAATGGAAGTATTTGAAGGCTTCTATAATATGGTAGCTTTGTTTAAGTTAAATGTACATGACATGTAACTTATACTATTTTAAGAATGATAACTTTATATGCTTTATCAATTACTTGCTATATTTTATTCTGTTTTCTGCCTTTAAAAGGTTTCAAAATATTCACAGTTAAAGGGGAAAAAAGCCAAAGGTAATTAGGAAAGGAATTGTATGTTGAAATTTCATATTGAATATTAAGATATTAACATTTTATATTTAAGAAAACAAGATAATACACAAAGCTAACTAAAGTAAAGAATTTTAAAAGACCAGTTTAATTTTTTTAAAATATCAGTTCTCTTTATTTTGACACTATTGAGAAGAATAAGAGCCCAGTGCTGGAAACCCCCCTACAAAGATTACTGTAGTGCTAAAGCGTGGAGCCTCGTTTCTAACTCAAGTGTTAACAGCTACAAGCCACCACAGCAAGCTTGCCATGGGAGAACTAAAACACTTTTAGTGAGTTATTAAAAGCTCAGCAATTACTATCAGTGTGTCATGTAGACCCTGGAGGTATTAAAGGTCACACCTGCAAATGTATAGTCACACCAGAGAATGATTCTTCTCTGGTTACCATCTGCCATATAGCAGAGACGTCATTTTTTAAAGCATTTTAATATCATCTAAAATAACACTGAATGTGGACTTTTTCTAATTATGCAAAAGACTTCCTGTGTTATGCTCATTACCATAACTATCAACATGTAGAGTACAATCTTCACCCCACAGATCAACTAGTGGGAAGCATTTATAATCAAATTTGTCTTAATTTCCATAAACCATATACGATGCCATGCTACACAAAGCTAACTCTATTAACTACATCTCTGGAATGAAGTGTATTTCTCCAGATCACAAAGACAATACAGGTAAAATGTAAGCTGTCATTCTGTACAATAAATTATACTTGCTTTACTGTCTTTTAAAAACAGCTTTTCTCACATCATATTTTGAAAAGCAAAGGGAATAGCACACACAGACTTATATATTACAACAGATCAAAATGTATCCAGTGAGCATGCGAAGTGAACAACACGACACTTTGTAAACGTGTAATAATACCTTGGTATCAGTGACCACGTCCTTGCTTTTCTTAAAGCTCACGCTGCCCTCTTCGGCGCTGGGGAAACATCTCTTTCTGTTGGGGTCACAGGAAGGCTGGCTTCTGCTGCCACCACTCTCAAGGATCTCAATTACCATGTGGATAAGGTATGTGTCAATGTTCTCAGGAACTAACATCCTAATGAGTTTAACTTTATACATATCTGCAAAAGATAAGAAAACCAAACCAACAAAAGTTAAGCAGACTGAAGACACTCACTTGGAGCTTGTTTTTTTTCTTGGCAAAACTGGCCTTTGTGCAAGGAACTGACAATGCCTCAACCACTGACAAGTTACATGATATCCGGAAAGGGATAAGCAGGACTGTCAAATCTTGCCAACACAGGGTAAGACGGTTTTGAAAAATTTCCTGCCTCTGAAAATGGCCTGTCAGTTACGGCTAGGCCTTAGCCAAAGTTGGTTGCTTCAACGTTGCAAAATGAGACTTTGGGTGATTGCTCAGGTAGCCAGCTGTCTCCGTCATATACCGCTCGCTTAGGAACTACTTGATTGTACATCCTGCCTGCTCAAATATTATCTCCCTTCTCAGGCCTTTGATGGGGTGAAGATTAGATAGTCATAGTTAGACTAGAAAATGAGGTAAAAATGATGAAATACTATATGGGAAGGAAGAAAATTGCTCAAGAAAATTTTTGTCTTCCACATGGTAACAGCGTTAAGGAAAATGGGGTAACTTTCTGGTCCTCCTCATGACTCCATCCAAACTTAGCTCAAGGACAGATCAATATTAAGGATTCTGTAAGCAGTCTTTTGTAGGGTTCCCTGAGAATAACAACAACCATGCACAGACCCTTTGTTAAAGGAAACTGTGCTTCAATTTCCAAATGTTGGTTACAAATATATTTCCCTTAAAAATGTATTCTTGGGACTGGAGAGATACTCAGCAGTCAAGAGCACACCCTGCTCTGACAGAGGGCCCAAGTTTGTCTTCCAGCACTCACATGCAGCTGTTAACAACCACCTGTAGCTCTAGCTGCATCAAATCCGATACTCTCTGCAGAGACATGCATATGGGCACACACACACACACACACCCAAAAACAATAAATTAGTTCTTTTAAAAAATACTCTTGCTGGGCATGGTGGCACACGTTAATTCCAGGACTCAGGAGGCAAAGGCAGGTGGATCTCTGTGAGTTCGAGGCCAGCCTGGTCTATAGAGTGAGTTCCAGGACAACCAAGCCTGTTACAGAGAGAAACCCTGTCTCAGAGAGCAAAACAAAACATTCTTAAAATATAAGTAATTGACACTTGTAAATAATATTCTATGATAATTACATCAATAATATATAGCATAACAAACCACACCATTTATTTAAAATGCTTATCCTAGGTGAATTTCCCAGGAGCCTATGTTCACCATAACATTGTTTTAATGAAGAATTGGAGACATGCAGCATTCAACCTTGCTATATACACAGAACAGAACACCCCGTGACAGAGTTCTGACACAGGATTTTGCTTCAAGGAGCTTACATGTGTTGTGGCAACACAATTAACTCATGTTGTATCAGTCATTCACATGTGTGTACCATGGAGGGTCACCAACAGATAAAGGAGGACTTTCACTGGAGCACCCTTTCCTTTCCACACCACAACGTCAATGTCAAGTACAAGAGAACTAAGCAACCTAAAACCTGTGCATTCATCTCCACTTTATAAAATACATCAAGCATTCCTGATACTTAATTCAACTTCGTGACAGAAGCCAAGTATTTTTTAATGATACCTTGGAAACATGAATTTAGGATGTTGATATTTTCAGGTTTATTTTTTTCTTTTCTCCCAAAGACTGTGACTTGCTCCTCAAGGACTCATCCAAAATGGCAATTTTTTCTTAAGGCACAGATAAAAATTATATACACCTAACAAAAAGTAGTGAGGTTGGCTACTTACATACATTACAGGTTTAGACTTGTGTTAAGCATAGCCTTAGAAAGGACTATGCACTAAATATGTACTGAAATCATTAATGAGATTATCATATAAACCCAATTAAAATTGTATTCCTGGGGTCAATGCACCATTCTAATGATCACAAAACCCACCAGCTCTACTGCGCCGGTGAGCACTCTGCTCTCTGCATATAGCAGGTTCGACTGTGAGCACCCCTGTCTTCAATTTTTCTTTAAAACTATGTCCTGATGAACATCATAGCACATGTATTTTTCCAAATCTCTGGACTGCTGGAGGTGGGGTTGCTGGTTCAGGTTAGATACATTGTGGTTTGATATATACAGGTAAATTATCTCTAAATTGTGCTGTATCCAATACTATAACCATTAACCAAGCACAAACTACTGAGCATCTGAAATTAAGTAATTCAATTAATCATTAAATTTAAAAGTCAATACTATACCAGTTCACTTTGTTCAATTTCAAAGTTTATGAAAGCTAAATATGGATCACTATTTTTTTTGATGCTGCTATTTTCTCATCTAACTCAGGTTGACCATGAACTCACTGTGTAGATATTCAAGACCCTGAGCTACCAGTGCTCTTAGTTCCATTTCTTGGGCTCTGGGATTAGACACATGCACCAGCACACTGGCTAAGTATTTCTAATTAAACATTACCATCTGAAGGCATGTTATAAACATAAATGCATGCCTGAAAAGGCTTAGTAGATAAAAAAATGTAAAATAGCTTGCTAAGAACTTTGGTTTAATTGAACATTAAAATTATATTTAATATACAGGACAGACTAAACTGTTATGAAAATTGATTTTATCTATTTAGTTTTTAGTGTCCTTTTTAACATTATATTTCTATTGGGTAGTGCTGTTCTGGAGAAATCACTGAATTTTCCCAAATTTCAATCAATTAATATAACAATGCTATATTATATCCATTTTCTTCTGTGAGTTATTAACATTAGATAATGAAAATACACATCCTTAATTTTATGGTGGAAGTAGAATATTCAAACTATTTTTTTTAGAAAATCATAAAGCTACTGAACTATAATGTTATACTAAGATTATTTTAAAAGAAACTTACTTCATTTTTGAATAAAATTCACTTCTAAAATTAAAAAACGTTTAAAAAATTATAGCACACAAACATTTACCTCTAGGTTAACTACTGATAGTTATATTATGTATAGAGTCTTATGAATCTAGGCATCGATGGCATGTTACACACTTCTGCATGTCCTATCTTTAAGGTGTGACTATCTTGGAGTCAGCCTGCACTTCGGCTCGTCACTTCCACTTCACAGCACGAGCTGTGCTCCTTCAGTGCTTTAGCAGATCATGTTACCCCTTAGTGGAAGGTCCCTTGGAAGCTACCCTTAATTTTCCAGTTCCATGCACATAAAGAATGGGAGAAATTATTCTGAGTATTATCTAGGTGCCTCATTAAATAACTGACTTAATTTATAAGCATAGTTAAAATACTCAGTGTAAAAAAAGTTTAAAATTATAGACATATAGACAAATTAACAAAAATCACAGAATTATAAAAACACAAAGTTACAGAATGAAAATCTAGATGGGAAACAAGTGCACAAAAATAAGATTTCAATTCAGTTACTCTATTTTTGAGTTAATATTATATTATAAAAATACAGAAAAATCAGTTTAGGATTGTGCACAATTTAAATTTCAAACAAGCTTGTTCATTAAAATACTGAATTAGTTTAAAAAGTTATCAAGTTGGCCCTCCCTACACATATGTACACTGAGAACATTAAATGAACTCAGTAGATTCTGTATCTATGGTGTGTGTGTGTCTGTGTGTGTGTGTGTGTGTGTCTGTGTGTCTGTGTGCACACACACACCCACGTGAGCATGTGTGCACATGTACGACAATAATTTTAAAAAGGTCCTGAATTTGAAATGGGATGGAGGAAATGGCAATTAATTGGACAGGAGAGAGGGAGGATTGGAAATGATGCAAATACAGTATTTGTATATGAAATTCTCAAAGATAAAAATTGATTTAAATATGAATTATCTAACATCAGAAATTGAAAGTACTAAGCTCAGACTATAGAGGACACTAGTTATGGCAGACAATATTTAAAGACATTAGAAAATATTAAAGGAAATAAAATTAATTCACTTTAGTCAAACAGGAGACTTAATAAACCTGAATCTTAATAAAAATTGCAAGTTACATTTTATTTTGATAACTTTTGAGTTAATTTTAAGTTATTTGGTAGTATGACTTAAAATGGCATAGTAAAAATTAAAACTTGGTGAGTCATCAATCTTATACATGATACTAAAACTACTTTTGCAACTTCCTAGGTCCCCAGCATGACGCAAAACAGCTTGGGAGTGCAAAAGAGAAAAAGATTTCTACTCTTGTTTCTTAGTCAAAAGTTCTAAAACTTTATAATCACATAACTTAGAAACTAAGTTAACAGCAACTTAACTATTTACCATAGCCAAATCAGTTTCTGTAGATACGTAACAGGTTAGAACAGTCCTGTTGTTGTTGTTGTTATTGTTGTTGTTATTCAAGAATACTGCTCAATTATTTAGTATATAAATATACAAAAGACCACTATAGATTGTAGAATTCTCAAACTCACATGCTTCTATAAAATACAATTCATCATTGTTATCTGTTGGCTCTTTACCAAAGTCACAGGTTCGATAGCCTGGTTTCACCAACCATGGACTGGGTATGGTGGTACATGTCTACAGTCCCAGCCCTCAGAAGACTTAGTAAGGAAGATGTGAGTTCAAGGTCAGCCTAGACTACACAACAAGACCTTGTCTCAAAACAAACAAAAACCAGAAACTGTACTAAGCATGCACACACATTCTCCTTACTATTTCTCAATACATTGCAACTGACGAGACATTTAATAGTACAGTAGCTACATATTATATGTAATATAATGTGATTTAAAGTATACAGGATACGTGTTACATGCATTTGAATGTTACTATATAAGAGTCTTAGACATCTACACACTTTTATATCCCTGTAGAGACAATCAATACTGAAGAGTGATTACGTGGTTTTTGAAATCTTCCTTTATATACACTTACTTATTAACTTCATATATTTTTTTCAAGATTTATTTGTATTTTATGTATATGAATGCTTTGCCCTGCATGTATGTATTGCACTATATGTGTGCACAATGCCTGCATAGGTCAGAGCAGGGCATCATATCCCCTGGAACTGAAGTTACAGATATTTGAGAGTCACCATGTGGATGCTGGGAACCCAACCTGGGTCCTCTGCAAAAGCAGCAAGTGCTCTTATCCACAGTCATCTCTCTAGCTCCAACTTCATAGATTCTTAATTAACTATCAAAAAGGATGGACTATAAAAGTAATGAGATTTAAAGGATATATTTAGAATGTTCTTAGATATTATCATTTACTTCAATCACCACTATCCTTCACTAATGCCACAATTTACTATTTACCATGTCCCAAGGCTCTCTGTCTGGTATCCAATGTATTTCTCACAGTTCTGTAAAAGATAAAAATAGTGTTCCTTTCTGTTTCATACATGAAAAACTGAGCCCTGGAAAGGTTTGGGTCATGACCATGAACTGTCAGAGATAAGACTGACTCACTAGTGTGTCACTGCCAAAGCCTTTGCATCTACCTGTCTAGGCTAACTCCATCTGTCAGTCCATGGTTTCAGGAAGGCAGCCAATCAGCAGCAAACATGATTGCCAATATTTCATTTTTGTAAGAAAAAAAAAAGCAGTGCTGCATAACACTGCCCAAACATGTTATCAAAATGTGCCTGAGTTCCAAGAGACAGTATATTTCTAGCAGCAATTCCAGTCCTTAGCTTTCCCTAAAATAATGTGTCATTTTGCAGTGGACAAGGATTGATACCACCTTACTGTAATCCTGCACAGTAAATGCTGGTCTCCTCCCTCTGCCTTCATGTCTAACAGACTGGCTACTGATGTCAGGAAGTCATCGTTTTCTCTTAGGATGACTCACAACTGAGTTACTTTAGACATTTTACCACAAAGTCTAGATCTGGCCCTTGGGTCTTAAAATTTAAACTAAAATTTAACCTTAGCAGATCTATATTTACCAAGTTCCAAAAATAGTAATTCATTAACTTATAATTGTAAATGTACAAGTATCAGACTTACATGTCTAGACATGCTTTCTCTATGCACAGATATGTACAGAAAATCAAATTATAGCCAGACTGTATTTAAGAAAGACTCTCACTAAGTAATTCTGTTGCTTTATCACTTTACAAATCCTTGGGATGAGGGACACAACTCAAGTTGTTTCCACATGAGAAAGAATTTCAGGGAATAAAAAGTAAGAATTCATCAGCTTTGCAGATAAGTTTTGTTTGCTTGTTTCTAGGATGACCACTGCTCTAGTCTAACAGACATAAAATCTGAAAATCAGATGTATTAACATTCTGACCATATTCATGAATTTAAGAGGAAAATTCTCTAATGTGCCTTAACTTTACTTCTGTAAAAAACGCATCACTTCTTAAATATCTCCACAAGGCAAGCAGGGGACTGAGCTCCGTGGTACAGCTGAGGTTCCTCGGCGGGACTAAAACAAATGCTTTTTTACTTGATATGGGTGTATGTGTGTATGTCTATGCAACATATGTGTGCCTGGTCCCAACAGAGGTCACAAGGGGGTGTCAGATCCTCTGGAACTGGAGTTACATGTGGTTGTGGATCACCATGTGGGTGTTAGAATCAAACCTCTGTCTTCTGGAAGAGCAGCCAGTACTCTTAACTGGCAAGCCGCCTATCAAGTGTGGAGAAGACTCTACAGAGCTTGACATGTGAGGGACTGATGCCTCTAACTGCTGGTTACAGAGAGAAACCAATAGCAGAGACTTAGGGGAAAATGAAAGTCGATCAGCAGCTGGAAAGGAACACAAAGGAAAATGTAGTAAAACATGCCTGATTTGGACATGATGGGAAGATTATAATCTAAAAAGAAATTTGCAGTATACTTCCTGTTGAGGAAGAAATAATTTTTTTCCTAAAATAAAAAAGCTACCAAAGTAAAGTTTCACCACAGCAAAGGGTCAGGGCTGTTAGTAAGAAACTCTGAGCAAATCACTTGTTTACTCATCCGAGTTGACTTGGGTCATTAGGCTGCAGAAAGGGCTGCGTTCATCACCTGAGTTGATGGGAGGGTTTCGGATAACATCAGTAATAATCTTCTGAACCTCTGGGGTCAGGCCAGCTCGCTCCATATCCAGGGGATAGCCAGCTTTCACTGCCTGGGCTAAGTGCATACCAACTGCTGTGAGAGGCAGAAGCCTATTCTCAGCTATGCTGTGCTGCGGGGGAATAGCAAAAGAACCAGTGAGTTAGAACATCTACCGCATCTCACAGAAAGAACCATTCACAGCAACTATTCACTGACAAATAAGAGGTGGACAAAATTTTCATTTTAAATATTTCTTTAAAATTACTATACATAGACCACCACAGATTCTACTCTGTATACTGATTAAAACAAAATCAGCCAACTTTAGCCAAAAATTCAATGCCCCCCCTTCCCTCTGTATTCATAAAGCTGATGGTGCTAGCCATCAGCCATTTTATGATAAGTCTGATAACTGTTACAATCCTTTGAAAACATAGAAAGCTGTACTGTAATGTTCTTGAGATTGGACATGGTGCTTTGGCTACATGAATTTCCAAGAAGACAAGCCCTCAGTGCTCAGTGATGATGCAAGACTGCAGAAACACTCTTTAGCAGGATACTGAGAAGACTTCAGTGTTTTAAATAGGCTCTGTTCATTAAACAATAACTATAGTTTAATAAGAATGCTGTTCACCCTTATCATACTATTGAACTTAAGATAATGATGATCAATTTAGGAAAATGTTTCTATAAAGCTTTTTAAACAGATGTGGTTCCAAATACACTTACAATTTGTATTAGCTAAAAATGTTTCTTTAAACAAAAAGCATTGGTACTTAATTATGCTAACAGTCATGATATTTCTTTCACTATATTTACAAAGTCTGTATTTAGACTGTATGTGTGAATGTCGATTCATTCACAGAGCAGATCATCTAGGGCACTATTTTCATCCTTCACAAGTAGGTGTTGAATTGCTTTCATTAAATTCCACTATTTCCATTAAAAAGTATGCTCCATGTGTGTATAATATCTGGGTTATTTGATACTAGGCATCAAATTACCTCCAACTAATTGTATTATTGCTCATCACTAATTAGTCCTCAGATGCATTTAATTTTGTGGTTAACTAGCAAGACCCTCTTAAGACTCCAGGGAGGTATAGATAATCAACAATCATTTTTCAAAATCAAACACTTCATAATACCATAAGACATAAATAAAAGATATTTCATTCATCACATAATTAATCATAAAATGTAATATATTTTATATATTATTACTGAGTACCAGAATATACTTTATTCACAAAATCTGGAGCCCATTCCAAACTTTCTTGGCAACTATATTCAGTGACTGTATATCCATTGTCAAATCACACATATATGGTATATTCAACAAGTACATGATAAGGTTTATGCAAGATTTAACTTAAATTCCTATTAACCATGTATTTTATTTAAAAAGTAGCTAATGGAATCACTTGGTTTCTTGGTTAATGGTTTTTCTAATTTTAAGTAAGGAACTTGACTACCTAGATATTCTACGTTAAGGCCTGTGCATCCTTCTTTCCATCCGACCATAAGATAAATAAAGTGTGTCCTAATGCATGGCAGACAGGAAAAGCAGGCCCTGATCCACCTCAGCTGCTGCAAATCAGTTAAATATCAGAGAGGTCATGGATGCAGAGCAGGGGTCTCATACTACCCTGTTCTAGTGACATACTCTCCATCTTACAGAATAAAAACTCAAGAGCCATAAAGACTATGTAAGAACAAGGAAGAAATATTAACTATGATCATTTTTTACAGCAATAAGATTGTAAAAAGAGTGCCCAACATAGTTTTGGAGGGAAAAATAGAGTAATGCATGCTGGAAGACACAGAATGGGAAAAAGGATTCTTAGAAAGTTATTTTTGGATCTTTGGATACCTTCCAAAACCAGTGTACACAACCTGCTTTCACAGCTTTGTGCTTTGTTCCTGTCTCACTTACAGGATTTATTTTCTCTGGCAGTGCTTAGATGGAGCCCAGGGGCTCCCACATGGTGGTAAGTGAAGGCACAAGAGACTAAAGCCTACAGACATTCATAGTACAAAACTTCTCATATTTCATAGTTAATGATATAAAGAATGATGTATCTATATTCAGTATGATTTGGCCATATTTTAGTTTTGTGTTTCTTATATACACTGATAGTTTTAAACTAGTTATAAAATGCTTCTGCAGCACTTGCTCTGACTACTGCTGTGTTCTCCTTAACTGTGAGACAGTCTCTGTTAAAATGATCGTGGTCACACTAGACTTGCTGCTGTTACCTGACAGAGACAGAAAATCAAAGATGAGACTCACTGGATGCCAAGAAGTAGTGAACCCCAAGTCATAGTTTCAATACTAAAAAGGTGAGCAAACACAAGTGTAAACTCACTGAAGGCACACTTACCAAGGACATTTTATTTTCCTGGAATAAAGCGTATGTGACAGCCACAGACTGGGAGAGTGAGCATTCTCCAGTTTTCACTTCCTGACTTTTCTTCTGGTCCTCTTGAGGTTTTGTACTCGAAAAGAGGTCTGCCTACAGAATTTTAGATGCAGCACAAATAATAACAATATTTATTGTTATTAAATGACAAACATAATAATACCATCAGTCACCATAATGATCAACCTATGTCTGTGAGGCATTACAGGAAAACAGCACAAAATCTCTAAATAACAAAGTTTCCAAGGGTAATGCAAAAAGAAGTTGAATTTTTTACATGTCAATTTAAAAGGTTAAATAAGCTAAAGAGCATGTAACAAACTTTCTCATTTCCTCTTTAGCTCATAAGAAAGAATATATAAGAGCTATATACTGTTCTAATTAATACCTCTAAATTAATCCCCCCAATCCTCTGGAAGTGAACACTGAACAAAATCAATATACAAGTTTGCATGCTATAATCACAGAATGGGCAGACACACATCATAGGGAAAGATACCCTCACTATACTGGTATATGTATATAACTGGTGTGGGAGGTCCTTCTGCCTATGTGTTGATTTTATTGGTTAATGAATAAAGAAAATTGGCTTGACCTATAACATGGAAGGAGGAAGGCAGAGTTGGAGAGAAGCCATAGAGCTGCCAGAGATAGATACTGGGAACTTTAGCCGGTAAGCCACAGCCACGTGGCGATATACAGATCAATAGAAATGGGTTAAATTAATATGTAAGAGTTACCCAATAAGAAGCTAGAGCTAATGGGCCAAGCAGTGATTTAAATAATATGGTTTCTGTGTGATTATTTCGGGTCTAAGCTAGCCAAGCAGCCGGGAAGAACAAGTGTTCTCCCTCCAACATATAACTATATATGTATATATGTATGTATATTCATATATATGCATTTATGTTCAAAAATTAAATAATTAGTTGTAAAACATATATCCCAACTAGAGCTCTGGCCTTTAAGCTCCATATGAAACCTTAGATAGAGGGCTGGTTGGATGACTCGGTGGATAAGAGCATGTGCTGTTCTTCTAGAGGACTTGAGTTTTATTTCGAGCACCCAAATCAGATGGATCCACACACACACACACACAAACACAATTAAAAATAATAAAATGTTTAAAAGATATATTTTAAAAACCCTCTTAGATATAGTTTCTCATGAAATATCCAAAAGAACATGTTACTACAACCAGTGACGTAAAACTACCTGAGCTCATTTTCTAAGTATCCAGGTATAAATGCACATAAAGGAGAGCGTGTTGCTTCTGACATGGTCAAAAGTGTTTGCTCTAAAATCTTCTAGAACTTGAGGGTTTTACCTGAACACTGTTCACTTGACAGAAATGTTTGATGACTTCCAACAGAGGGGCCAAGAGAGCAGCTTTGCCTTCAGAGACCCCATCGATGTGTTTCACATTTTCAACAGTAGTTGGTCTGTTGTTTACAAAAGAGGAAGGAAGAACTGTGAAGAAACCACTGAGACAGAATCACTCCAAGAATACAGCTGATGCTCAGTCCCACATTGTACTCAATAACTGTATACATTTCTGCAATCAAAATCAGAGCTTTCTACAGATGGTCACACCACATAATCCCTTTCTTCACCTATAGATCTGCTATATAAACAATTAACAAATGAAAGCGCCACTTCACTTCTAACATCACAAAAACTCAGTGCAGGTATTAAGTAGTGAGCAAGCCATTATTAGAAACAAGTAAGCTAAAACCCAGTGTTCCACTTGGTTACCATATTACTCTCAGAAATGAAAACCATGAGGCTCTGAATGGGACAGTAAGAAAGGCTAAGAAACTCAGAAGAAAGTCTCACTCATATTTCTTCCCTGTGAAACGTTTCTGGTAACAGCAAACTGGCTCACCAGGCCTTTAACTCAATGCATTTGAGTCTTTGTTTCTTGAGTCTCAGGTCTGTTTTAAGTCCATGCTGCTAATTAGAACATTTACATACTTATTATTATTTTATAATCTTTATGCTGTACCTTTAAACCTAAACAATACCCATAGAATCACAGAGCTCATTTTTTCGATTATGTCCAATATATCCAAGACTACATGTTGTCTCCTTACTAAAATCAACCAATGATTACTCTTGCACCATAAGTAGCTTCTCTGCATGGTAAAGAGTCATCTTAGAATCTGTATTTATTTACTTAACAAAATACTAACATGTGAATTACTGTGTGTTATAATTAGAACATCCTGCATTAAAGTTATTCCTATTAAGTGAAATTTAAGGACAGAAACAAATTTTTTCAGAGACCCAATAGACAAAACTTTGGAAATAAGTTCTAACTTATTTAGAACTGGCTGAACCCCTTGTGTTTCTTGCTAGGTGATATCAAAGTCACAATGAGGTGGGAAACTGATCATTTTAGTCACAGAGTTTAAGTTCTAATGTGTGATATATGATTACAACTAATTATATAGAAAAGTAAATGAAGCAGTCTTCACCATAAAAGTATCTTTAGCAGTCACCTGAAAGGCCCCGAAAAATTCAAGGGAGAGGAATTGGCTGATTAACACAATGGGAGACACCATGGAGGAAACAACAATTCAGCCAGACCTTGAGGATTTCTTAAGAGGAACTGTAAGGAATCAAGGAATTCAGGCAGAAACAACACACATGAAAGGAAAGGAGACACTGCCTTGAAACAGTAAGCAATTCAGGTCACAGAAACCATTCCAAATTCTGTACTGAAATGAAAAAGTAGTTTTAAGTCAACAAATAGAAGGGCTTGAATTCAAAGTCCAAGAAGTCAAGATCATGTAATTAATTTGTTATTATCATATCAGATGTGAGGGAGTGGTCAGTGAAGGGGCTTTGGCAATAAAGCAGGTCTGGAAAGGTCTGAAATAACAGAAATGAGGAGAGGCACAGACTGACAGACAGGAGTGCTTAAAGGAAAAGAGAGAGACTCAGAGGAATGAAAACAAAAACAAGGTTTTAAATATGTCATTGGGAACATCATAGTATAACTAAAAACATAGAAATATAGAAAGAAGGGTTCAGGTGACCACTGGGTACAGAGGGTGAGTTGTGATAGATTTGGTTTTATAAATACTGAATATGATTTACTCTTATGGAGACATGGTACTAAAGGCATCTAAGATCAGGGCAGCAGCATGGGGGATGTGACAGTCACATTGCAGGCTGAAGTCATGGTCATAGTGTTACCTAACAAGAATACCTTTTAGAAATCTATTATAGCTTTTTGTCCCACGGAGCCGAGCAGAGAGGAGCTGGCAACCCTCAGTAGGCCTGCTTTTGGGACCGGGATCCTCGCCCAACCAGCTTCCGCGGATTCATCTGGACCCTGTCCCGGCTGCACCTGAGCTCGGCCCAC